>ML822326.1:119427-144781 GCA_009831015.1 Picea engelmannii
ATGCATGAACATAAGGTATGCAGTGTTAGTTTATCTTCTAATTCCTCTAAAGATGAATGTTTTGGTGGTTTTGAGAGTCACACAAGAGGAATAGGGTCCAAGTTGTTGTTAAAAATGGGCTATGAAGGTAGAGGTTTAGGCAAGCATGCACAAGGCATTGTTGAGCCTATTGTTGTTGAAGAAAGACCCAAGTATTGTGGTCTTGGATATGAACGGCAAGGTGGAGCATATTCCAAAGTCGAGGAGACAAGGGAAAAAGTTCCAAGCATAAACTTTGTTTCAAGTTCACCTCCTCAAGAAGGCTTTAAAGGTGAAAGTTCAAGAACTTTTGTTGAAAGTTCGATCCCTTCAGCATGCAAGGCTTGTGTTCAGGATGAATGCAAAGGTGAGAGTTGTGACAGTGATGAGGACAAGAACACTGTTGATGGTCTTCGAAGGAGAGTCTGTAACTCTTCAGTTTCACCTCCTCACAGAGGCGATAAAGGTGAATGTTCAAGGTATAATTCTGCTTATCATTCAGTTTCATTTGATTATGTTAAGCATGATAAATTTGGAAGAAAGAATCCTTGTACATATTGTGGTTTGTTTAACCATCATGTTTCAAAGTGTTGGAAAAGATTGGCCGCTTTCAAGAAACTTTCTAAGCAAAGGCAGCGTGAAAGGAGGATGCAAAAGGTTTGCACTCATTGTCAGCAGCGGGGTCATCTTGTTGACCAATGTTGGACGTTGCATCCAACTATTCGTCCACAGCCTCAGAAGCAGTTGGATAAGAAGATTGGCAAGAATGGAAGTGGAGATTCCATCATTGATGTGATTCAAGATGATTCACAAGAGGACGATGTTCTGCAGAAAAAGTCACCGTTCAGTTGGTTTGGTAAGAAATGGTTGGATTTCTTAAGCAAGTAACGCTTGCATTTTTCTGATTGTAAATGCACTTTTTAGCATTATGTGTGCATTTCTGGGAAGGTCGATATGATATTTCAAATGAGTCTCGACTGGTGTTGATGATTTTCTGACGACTATGTTGTGTCGATCGTGTTGTTCGACTTGTGTTTAGTCGATGGTGTTTATAGACTTGAAAGTTGATTTTGAAAACGCCATGTGCTTTGATGAAGTACGAGATGCGACAGTTTGTTTGAAGAACAAAAGATTTTGTTGACATCATTTTTCAATCTTGTATGATTTGTTTTCAAGATTGATGGTTTTCTTGGCTTTTGACAAGATGTCACAGGAAGTTTTTGCAGCCATTGGAGAGCTGATTATGTTGACGCCAAAGAGTTCGAAAGAGGGACTTGATTCTCAGTGGGAAGGTTGGCAAACTTCCAAGCGCAGCGAGAGCAGTGGGTCAGCAGCAGCCAGAGAGCAGTGGTTGAAGGACATAGCTAGTTGCAGTGCACGACATGTCAGAGTATTCAGGTGATTGTCGAAAAGATTTTGATATAACTTGAAAGCAGAAAGATAAGCTTTTGTGGGTCCAAAAGCCTTTCAGTGGGAAGGTGTGATCAAAATCTGGACCAGGGGGCAAAAATTTGCTCAATTTTCAAAGTGCTCGGAATGCGAAAAAAACAGTGCCATTGCGTCCGTCTCATCTTCCTGATTCTGGTGGTATATTTACTTTCTCAAACGGAGTCCGTATGGAGAAGATATCGCGATCTGTTCGCCGAGCCAAACATGCAAAACTTTGGGATGCTGACTGTACCTGTCCGTACAGTCCGTACGGCCACATGGAGGGCCGTACCATCATGATGACGTGGTGATCGTACAGTCGACGTGGCAGGTGATGTGGCCATCTTTGATTGGTTGACCTTGGACGAGTTATATGGCGACACGTGGCATGATTTTGTGCAATGGGAAGGTGCCACGTGGCCCAATCAGCGACTGCCACGTGGCACCCATTTATTGGCTTGGTTTATTGGTTCGTTGTGCAAAATTTTGTGATTCCACCGGATTCGAACCGAGGACCTCTCACACAGCCCACACCTTCACCCGACCGCCTGGCCATTAGGCCACCCATTGGTTATTAATATGTATACGGGCGTGTATATATTTAAGTTGCATTTTTGTATTGTGTGGCGGGGGGTCGGGCCGGGGCTTAGCCCCGACCCGTGGTCCCATTCATTACAATATGAACGAATATTTATGCCGATTGCGCGGGGTTCTAAATGTATACCCGTGGTTTTTAAACTTGCACATAACCGTGTATTACAATGCGCGCAGGGTTTGTTATTTGTTAAACATAGCCCGTGGTTCCATTGGTTTTATATATGACCACAGCCCGGAGTCTATGCACGCGGGGTTTTATAAACCACAGTTTATACTATTTTAAATGTGCGCGCGGTTGTATATTCGCGTGGGGGTTTAAAATGTTAACCCACGGTTTTGCGTGTTTAACCATATGACCAAAGTTGGAGTGCACCGAGTTGGTTTCAAACGGTTATGGTTTAACCACTTTTTGACATGCGCGTGGTCACATTGACTCCCATATGCCCGTGGTCTAGGCGGTTGGGGGCTGGAGGTGCTCTAACCGTCCTACAGTTTGCATGGTTATTCGGAACCGCTCGGTTCTGGGTTTAAACGCACGTTTTGGAGCGTGTTCCAGGTTCATGCACACAGAGGTGCGTTTTGTAGAACCAGTTCCAGCAAAGTGGAAGGAGGAAAATGGAAGAGGTCTAACTTTCTCAGTTTTTGGCCGATTGAGGTGCCGTAAAAGCCCAGCTAGGGGTTTTTGGACGTGTTGGATCCATTGGTGCTGTTTCCAAGGCCATTTGAAGACTTCTTCTGCAATTTTTTCACCATTGAAGTTCCAGGAAGCTTCAGGGAGTTCGAAGCCCTCTTTGATGGAGGACATGGTTTGGTGAGCCTATGTTTGTTTTCTATGATTGAATAATCATTTTTGGCTAATTGATATGCTCTGAACACATCGGGACAGGTTTCAGAGGCTTTTGAGGACTTTTACAGGTGTTTTTTTCCAAAGAGAAGCTCAGGGAAGCTTATGTCCACATGTAGAAGAGGTCATGCCCGGATGAGCCATGATCTATTTTCAGAGTTGTATTAGTCATTTTTGGGGTTTTTATGTGTTCTGATATCAATGGTACAGTTTGTTTTTCCATTGGAGTTGAGCAGCAGATTGTAAAAGAACTTTTGACTAATTAATCCCAGAGAGCCAAGTCCATTATGGAGGCTCAAGGAGATGTAGCCCGGAGGGGGGTGAACTCCTTTATCATCTTGTTCTTGTTATGAGTTTGATGGTTTATTTGCTGCAAGTTGTGTTGCTGTGTATTTATTTGAAATACATATTTAGCCATTTACAAGAACATTTCCTCATACATAAACATTTAAAGGAAGAAGCATGAACTTAACACATAAGTTTATATTGCATATTTATACACATGAAGCAAGGTCCTGTAAAGTTTATTTTAATGAAGTAGGGGTGCTTGCATAGCATAACAAGTCAGCCTTCTATTTTCAGATCACCTCCCCTTATCTTTATTTATGGTATCCCACTTTAACACTAGGTCATTTATTTTAAAATCATCAACCTTTTTTTTCTTATCAAAAACCTTTTTCATTTTTGCCTGGAACAATTGAGTGTTATTGAACACCTCTTCTCTCTTTTTTATAAACATGAATAAGCTGATTTATTCTTCTTTGAATGTCATTTGGCTTTGCATCTTCTTCCTACAATAATTTCATAACTAGAAGCCCCACATAAGTGGGAAAAACTATCTATGTTCCATATACAAGATAAAAGGGTGAAGTAGCAATATATTTCTATGTGGTTATCCTATCTTCCCACAGTGCATATATGAGTTTCTTATGCCAGGAATTTTTGTTTTCGCGCAACAACATTTTGATGATTCTTGTCAGATTTTTGTGGAATGACTCAGCCAATCCATTTCCCTATGGATAATATGCTGTGGAATGAATAAGAGTTATGTTGTAATCACTGCAAAATTTAACCATTCTTTTAGATTTGAAAGATGCTACATTTTCAATTATTATTCTGGTAGGACAACAAAGCCTGGAAACAATATTATTTTCCAAAAACTGGATGATGACAATATCAATAGCTTGTCTTGTTTTCATTGCTTCAATACACTTAGTAAAATAATTTGTAGCTGTCAATATCCATTTGTGTTGTGCTAAATATGATGGATGAATCTCACCTATGAAATCAAGGCCCCATTGCTGAAATGATGCCTCAATTGAAATTGGTTTCAAAGGTAAGGGAAACAAATTTCTCTTTCCCTCAAAGATTTGGCATTCATGACAACTTGAAACTTCCTTATACACATTAGAAAAAATGTTGGGCCAATAAAACCTTGCTCTAAGTATCTTATGGACTATGGCTTTCCAGTAGTGGTTCCCTCCACAATCACCCTTATGAAAATATTTGATAGTTTGATTCACCTCATCCTCTAATAATCAATGCAACAGAATCCCACCTGGATCTTTCCAATATAGAGAACCATCAAGTATGCAAAATTTGGATGCCTTTAATTTAAAAAACCTAGCTTTAGTTTTTCTTAATTCAGGAGGATATTGTAAGTTTTGAAAAAAATATATGGTATCAATATACCATCTATATTCAAGAAACTTCTTAGATACCCGGGGTTCTAATTCTTCCTTTGAATTATCTGACAATTCAATATTAAAACTTATTCCCAGCACATCGTAGTTTGACTGCGTCATCAATTTAGCAAGTCCTTGACCCTTGATCAATTTTGTTGGATTGATCTCCAAATCATATTCCAACAAAATTTATATCCATTTGCCTCTATTTCCTTCAGGATCTGGCCGATTCAAAATATATTTTACAACATTATTAGGCACAAAATCAATAATACGAGAATGAAAAACATAGACTCTAAACTCTTTCAAAGCTTTCACCAATGCATATTATTTCTTCTCCATGATATTGTACTTCAATGGAGAATCCCTCAAAGTTGTAATTGATCCATATGGATATCAGTGGCCACCCACCTTTTCCAATTGGCTCAAAACAATTTTCTGGCAATTTAGTATTTTTAGCAGTTTTCACTTCCGGGGCCATTTTGAGGGCCTAAATGAAGGTTTTTTAGGATCGATCTTCTCAATGATAGCCTACAGAATGATTGAGGCCCCAAAATTAATTTCCTCGATGATACCTTTCCAATGGGATATCATACGCCTAAAACGAAGATCATATTCAAAAGTTACGACCCCGGGAAGTTAATGTACTAACTTACCAAACGAGGCCCACATGAATTTTGGCGCTTCATCTCCTAGGGTTAGGTTTTTGGATGTCTAGGGTTTTTGGAATTCTTGTTTATTGTAAAAGGCCTTCAGAGCCTCATTGTAATCATCTTCTTGTGAATGAGCACAACCGTCACATCTCTCTCAGAGATAAGCCGCCACCATTCCAACAAGCTTGTTTCCGCTGCACTTTACAGTTTCAACTTATTTCATTATTGAATAGAAAACCAGTTTTACTTTATCTCTGTTGTTTTGTGTTAAGAATATGTTAATAATCTGTATTCATTTAATTCTTCTCATAAAATCCGGATCATTGGTATCAGAGCGGTCTGCTCCTTGTCGTCTTAATGCATGTCCCCAATGAGGTCAGAGTACAAAGAGTTGGGTCTTGAGCTTGTTTCTCTTGAGGACAAAAGATCTCGCACACCCAAGAGACCTCTCATAGCAGGAGAAAATAAATATGATGGGACATGAGATCCTTTCAAACTGTTGATTGAAGAATCCCTCACGCAACAGAGGAACGAGATGATGGATATTTTTGCGCAAATCCTTCGGCGGATACCAACAGACGATGCATCTTCTTCGAGCGGAGGCGCCACCCCCTTTAAGGTACAAATAAACTTCGATATTCCTATATTTGAAGGTCAGATAGATGCATATGCTATATACAAGTGGTTGAATCTTCTAGAAGGGTATTTTTCTATCCATAACTTCTCGAATAGAGAAAAGATTACTTTTGCTCTCCTCAAAGCCGTCCCCCATGTCAAAGATTGGTGGGAAACGTTCTGTGAGCAAAAGGAAACAAAGGAACCCTCATTATTTACAATCAAAGCCACCTGGAATTCCTTCAGGGATGTTATTAAGGAACAATACTACCTTGTCGGAAGTTATGACGACTTATATACCAAATGGACCACACTGCGGCAAGAAAGAGACCAAGCAGTGCCAGATTTCACAAATATCTTCCATACCTTGCACACCAAGATGGGTATCAAAGATTCAGAGTGACATTTGGTGCTCAAGTATCACGGTGCTCTGCATAGATACATCTAGACTGAAATGAAATTTCTAGACATCTCATCCTTGGGCGCGACCTACCGATATGCCGTCAAAATCGAGTAGAAGCTCAAACAAAAGACGTGGCAATTTGGGCCTGGGAACCCCTCACAACCAAAGCTAGGAAAGGGCGGTCCCAACCCACAGAACAAAGAACAGAGCAAAGATGGAAAATATTAGGACAACCAGTCCAAGCCGCAAGCAAAGAAGGACACTGGAAAGACAAAGAAAGATACCGGGAATTGGTGCGACTTCCATAAGAGCCCTTGGCATAACACTGCTGATTGTTGGTCAAAGTAGTCACTGGTGGCCGAAGTGAAAGAATCTGAATCAAATGCGGAGTTTGAATCTAAGCTAGAACTAGAAAGGGGAAGACAGATCATTGACGTAGAACCCAGTGCCACCATTACTACCACCAAGCTCCATCCTGGTGAACCAGACGAGCCAGAAGAAGGAGAGCGCCTCTTCCATTCGCAAATGTGGGAAAAAGTCATCCCGCTGCACTTCATAATTGATAGAGGTAGCCATAAGAACCTCATCTCTGCAGAGGTCATTAAGTGGCTAGCCCTGCCCACAATGCCTCACCCACAACCCTACACCATTGGATGGCTCCGCCAAGGAAGCGATCTCCGCGTTAGCCAACAATGTCGACTGTCATACAACATCAAGCCCTTCAAAGACGAGGTATTGTGTGATGTTGCTCCTCTCAAAGTTTGTGATGTTCTTTTGGGCCAACCTTATTTATGGAAACTTCATGCTATATATGAATCTAGGCCTCTTAGTGTTATTATTACTTTGAACAGGAAATTGTGTAGTATACTTGAGGCAGTCCCACCTAGTGCTATTTCCTTGATCTCTGCTAAGCAATTCAGAAAGGTCATCTCTCAGATGGGGAAGTTTGTCTTCTTCGTGATTCTCTCTCATAATAAGTGAAAGATTACAGCCACATCCAGGATCTCTGCAGCCGACCTCCCCACACAGTAGAAGCAAGTAGATAAGGTCATGGAAGAATACTCAGATATATTCTCTTCACTTACCGGGGTACCTCTGCACTGCTAGGTCAAGCACCCCATCGATCAGACCCCCGGTGCACTGCTTCCCAATGGGCCAGTCTATCGTCGCTCTCTGTTAGAGAATGAGGAGATCAAGATACAAATCCAAGAACTTCTTCAGAAGGGGAACATATGTCCCAGCTCATCACCTTATGGGAGCCCAATCATGCTGGTACAGAAGAAAGATGGAAGTTGGCGACTCTGCATTGATTACCGAGCTCTGAATAAAATCACAGTAAGAAACCAGTACTTGATTCCCCTAATTGATGACCTCCTTGATCAACTCATAGGGGATAAATACTCCAGTAAGATTGATCTGAATTCTGGCTACCACCAGGTCCCGATAGAATAGACAGATGTATGGAAGACTGCCTTCAAGTCAAAGGAAGGCTTTTTTGAATGGTTGGTCATGCCCTTTGGTTTGAAAAATGCTCCAGCTACTTTCACAAGGATGATGGAAGATATCTTGCGACCATTCACCAATAATTTTGTAGTGATGTATTTGGATGACATTCTCATTTACAACAAGACTTGAGCTGAACACTTGCAACATATTCAGTAGGTTTTGCACACCCTGCGACAACACAAGATATACGCTAACTTGGGAAAATGCTCCTTCAGCATGGATAGGGTCCATTACCTACACTACATCATTGATCATAATGGTGTACATGTGGATCCAGCCAAGATCCAAGTCATCTGTGACTGACCAGCCCCAACCACACTCACTGAGCTTCAGAGCTTCTTGGGCCTTGCCAATTTCTACTGCAGGTTTGTGTTGGGATTCTCCCATATTGCATGGGCCCTCAGCCAAATCACCAGGGGTGGTGGTAAGGAAAAATTTGTGTGGGGCTAGTCCCAACAACAAGCGTTCGATGATTTGAAGCAACGCTTGTGCTTATCCCTAGTACTTTCACTACCAGACCTACAACATCCCTTTGAGATTGAGACAGATGCTTTAGACTATGCTGTGGGCACCGTTCTCACTCAACACGGCCACCCCGTGGCCTATCATAGTGAGACACTATCTGATGCTGTCCGTAAGTACCCTAATTACGATAAAGAAATGTACTCCATTGTGCAAGCCTACTTCCAGTGGAGACATTACATTCTTGGGAAGGAGATAGTCATCCACACTGATCATAAGCCACTGCAGTTTATACAGACACAAGGGAAATTGTAGAATGATTGCCATCAAAAGTGGTCCACATACTTGCAACAATTCCACCTCAACATCAAGTATAAAACATGAAGTACCAATCGTGTCGTTGATTGCCTCAGCAGACCACTAGTCATGGCACTCACCACAGTGCTAGACTCTTGCGACCATGAGACCTCTGGATGGCCCCAACTTTATGAGATAGACCCAGACTTCGCCACCACCTACCAAATGTTGGGTGCAAACATAGTTGTCGATAATTTCTATCTTCAGGATGGGTTGCTACGTCGTCTGGGCCATATCTATGTTCCATCAAGCCAGCGAGTGAATCTAATCTGGGAATCCCACTACAATCGGGTGGTAGGACACTTCGACGTCGAAAATACAGTGGCGATGCTACAAAAACATTTCTACTGGACGAAACTTCGACAGGAGGCCAACAAGTATATCAGGTTCTACACTGCCTGCACTATTACCAAACCAACCAGTAATAAATAGGTCCTGTACACCCCTCTTCATAATCCTAACAGGCCATGGGAATCCATCTCAATGGACTACATGTCGGGCCTCTCATCCACCAAGCAGGGAAATGACTGTGTTTTTGTGGTTGTTGACCACTTTTCTAAGATGGCGATTCTGGTTGCCTGCAAGAAGAGCATCACAACAGAGGCCATTGCCAATATCTTATTTGAACGGGTCTGGGTGCATTTTGGACTCCCACAAACCATTGTCTCAAATAGGGACAGTCAATTTCTCATCACATTCTGGTCAAGCCTCTAGTCACTGCTAGACAACAAGCTAACCAAATCCATGACCTTCCATCCCCAAACAAATGGCCAAATCAAGGTCGTAAATCGAATGGTTGTGCATATCCTTCGCATGTATAATTAAAATCACCCTCGCACATGGGATGAGAGCCTTCCCTATGTTCAGAATAGCTACAACCGAGCCCTTCATAGCTCAACTGACCACAACCCCTTTCAGGTGGGGTTGGGATTCCAACCATTGGGTCGCATAGATGTTGCAATTCCCCTTGCGGTCAGCGCGACTGACTCATCTCCTGTTCCAATTGAAGATGACAAAGCCACCCGGTTCATTGAGCGGATCCAACACATCCACTAACAGGTTCAGGATATCCTACAGAAGTCCAATGACAAGTACAAACAATGCCATGATCAACATCTGGTGCCACATAAGTTTCAGGTGGGAGACAAAGTTTGGTTGCACTTGCAGAAAGAACGCCTTACAAGACCCCATCGAAAGCTTCGCCCACTCCATTATGGGCCATACACCATCACCAAGGCCATGGGGGATAATTATTTTGAGCTCAACATTCCTCTTGTCCTTGGCTTGCACCCAATGTTCAACGTGGATCTCCTTCACCCTTATTTCCCACCATTATTAGACACCTCGGACGTAGCAGACCAACTGATGCCAACAGAGCTCAACCCAAAATGCATCCAATAGGAATCCAATGATCATATTGTGGACACACAGATCAAGGGAAATCAAAAGCAAAGGATCCAACTTTATCGAGTCGTCAAAGCAGGGCAGCTCTTGCACCAAGGCAAGTGGCTCACCCGGGGCCAAATTTAGCAGAAATTTCCTCATCTGATGGGGGAAATCAACACAATGGAGACCATTGATTCCTAAGGAGGGAGGATTGATCCAGATGGATATCGATGGCCACCCACCTTTTCCAACTGGCTCAAAACCATTTTCTGGCAATTTTGGCAATTTACTATTTTTAGCAGTTTTCACTTCTGAGGCCATTTTGAGGGCTTAAATGAAGGTTTTTTTTTCCAGGATCGAGGTTCTCAATGATGGCCTATGGAATTATTGAGGCCCCAAAATGAATATCCTCAATGATACCTTTTCAACGGGCTATCATACGCCTAAAACAGAGATCATATGCAAAAGTTACGACGCTGGGAAGTTAATGTACTAACTTACCCAAACAGGGCCCACATGACTTTTGGCGCTTCATCTCCTAGGGTTAGGTTTTTGGATGTCTAGGGTTTTTGGCATTCCTGTTTATTGTAAAATGCCTTTAAAGCCTCATTGTAATCATCTTCTTGCTAATGGGTGCAACCGTCACATCTCTTCTCATAAATAAGTCACCACCATTCCGACAAGATTTTTTCCGCTGCATTTTATAGTTTCAGCTTATTTCATTATTGAATAGAAAACCAATTTTACTGTATCTCTGTTGTTTTGTGTTAAGAATCTGTTAATAATCTGTATTCATTTTTTTCCTCTCATAAAATCAGGATCACTACTGTAGTAGGTTATGGGCTGCTCCAAATTCTGTTCATTTTACAACAATAGGACCCCTGCAATGGTATGTTCTGAGGAAAAAGAAAATATGGTGAAGTCTTTTGAGTAGTATGGACTAGCTAAAACTGTTTCTTTGGTTAATGCCATTTTTATATCTTCAAAGGATTTTCTTGCTTCTACTGTCCATTTTATTTCACTTCCTTTCCTCAACATGTTGGTAATAAACTTTATAATTTTTGCAAGGTTAGGAATAAACCTCCTCAAAAAATTAACCCTTCCAAGAAAAGATTGTACCTCCTTTTTAGTCCTAGGGAAGTTAATTTTTTGGATTGTAGGCACTCTATTTGGATCTATCCTAATTCCCTCCTTTGAAATGATGTGACCCAACAACTTTCCCTCTTGCATTCCAAAATTTTACTTTTTAGGATTTAGAGAAATACCAAACTTTCTGCATTTTTGGAAAACCTGCTTCAATTGATTTAAATGATCATCATCAGATCCAAAAAAAACTGTAATTTCATCCAAGTATATAACAACAAACATGTCCTTCTCCTTCTCTAAAATCTATATCCATATCTCTCTGGAACGTTTCCCTTGCATTCATCAAACTGAAGGGCATCTTTGCATACATAAATGTACCCCATGGTGTGGTAAAGGATGTCTTTATAACATACCAGATATAAAAAGTATGCGGAACAAAAATAAAATGCTAGAAATGGAAGAATAACAACAATATAACTAGAGCAATCACCACAATAGCACATTAATGATATAAGAATAACAACATAAATACCACTTTGATTCTGAAAGCAATGTTCACGGGCCTCTTCGAGGGGGCAACCTCCAGTTGAGCAGAGATCTATTACAATAATATCCAAGCTAGGGTTCTCATACCCTTGAATTCTATTTATATTAAATATATCTATCAAAAGAAGCATCTAGAGGAAGATCCTTCTAGAAGTAGAAGCTTCTATTAGGTGTTCTTACATTCGACTTATTCTATTTTATTGCAAGGCCCTATTAATATTGACCTCTATTACATCCAAATATATTGTTATACCTATGTACGGGTTAGGACCCTAACATGTCCTCCCCCTTAAAAACAACCTTGTCCTCAAGGCTTGATATGCAGAAATTGCTGTAGAATGGTAGTTGGTTCCCAAGTGGCATCTGCTGGAGTTGTATCTTTCCACTGGACCAACACTTCCTTGATGGTTCTCTGATGCAGGCGATTCTCACGCTGGTCCAAAACTACTTGTGGCTATAGCCAAATGGATCCTTCTTCAGCTAACTTGGGAAGGTTGGTTTGAATTTGGCACTTAGTTCCAATCACCTTCTTTAAGCATGAAACATGAAAAACAGGATGTAGCTTCAAATGACTGGGCAAAGCTAACTGATAGGATACTTGTCCCACACGCTTGAGAAAGGTATAAGGACCATAAAATTTGGGCGCTAGCTTCTAATAATGATCGACCATGAGGGAAGTTTTCTTGTAAGGTTGCAGTCGAAGAAACACTTGATCCCCTTCTGCAAATTGATGTTCAGAGCGACCTTGATCTTCTTGTTGCTTCATGTGATTTTGTGCCATGACCAAATTCTCTTTGAGGGTATGAAGAATAGCCTCTCGAACTGTAAGTGTTTGGTCAACCGCCTGGACCTTTGAGACACCAGGTAAGTATGAGAAAAATGAAGGTGGCTTCTATCCATATACCGCTTCAAAAGGAGTCATGCGTGTAGCTATATGGTATGAAGTGTTGTACCACCATTCAGCTAGGGGTAACCATTGAGTCCACTGATTTTTCTTTTCCAAGGAAAAACACCTCAAATATGTTTCCAAAAACTTGTTGACAACTTCCATTTGACCATCATTCTAGGGATGATAAGATGTGATGAGATGCAATTGGGTGCCTTGTGTCTTGGAAATTTCTTGCCGAAAATTTCTTGTGAAAGTTGGGTCGTGATAAAAACAATAGAGTGCGGCATGCCATGAAGATTGAAGACCCAATCCATGAAAATTTGAGCCACCGTGGATGTTGTAAACAGGTGTTGAAGAGAGTAGAAATGAGCATACTTGGAAAGGAGATCAAGAACCACCACGATGACTGATTTATTTCCCGATTTGGGTAAGCCTGTAATAAAATCCATAGAGATATCCTTCCAAATAGCAGGTGGAATCAAAAGAGGTTGTAGTGTGCCCAGAGATTTGACTATTTCTCCCTTGTTGCATTGACACACATCACATTCAATGAAAAAATTATGAATGTCCTATTTCATACCATCCCAAAAAAAAGAACGTTTGACCCTGTCATAGGAAACGTTTTGGTGAACCTGGAGTGCCCCACTGTGGGTGTAGCATGAAGCTCAGAAAGTACCCTGGATTTAATATTTGATTGTTTACTTAAATACAAACGACCTTTGTATCGAAGCTCATCATGGAGCCAAGAGTACCTTGGGGAAGTTGGAGCATTGGACTGCAATTGTTGGATTAGATGCGAACTTTTGGGATCTTGGAGCCATTCCCAGTGAATGGCTTGGAGCCAATCTGGTACAATGAAGGAAAGAGAAAAAATGGATCCTTCATATTCATATTTTTGGGAAAGTGCATCCGCCACTACATTGTCTTTGCCTTTCTTGTAAATGATCTAATAATCATATCCAAAGATCTTAGTCACCCATTTTTGTTGCTTCAGGGAGGAAATGCATTGTTCCAGAAAATACTTGAGGCTTTGGTGGTCTGTCTTAATTTGGAAATGTTTCCCCAATAGATAAGGGTGCCACAGAGAAACAACATGCCGAATAGACAACATTTCCTTTTCATATATTGATTTTACCAGATTTCTTTCAGATAGTTGCTTGCTAGTAAAATCCAAAAGCCGACCCTCTTGCATAAGGACAACAACAATTCCTTTCCCTGAGGCATCACATTCCAAGATAGAGGTCTTTGTGAAATCAGGAAGGGCCAGGACTGGAGTGGTGCACATGGCCATCTTCAAGGTTTGGAAATCTTGAGCAATGACTGAAGTCCAAGTGAAAGAGTTCTTTTTTAGAAGAGAAGTGAGAGGTGATGCAATCTTTCCATAATTCTTAACAAACTTGTGATAATAACCTGTTAAGCCCAGAAATCCACACAAGATTTTGAGAATTTTTGGGTGAGGCCAGTCTTACATAGCTTCAATCTTTTTTGGATCCACCCTGATGCCATCCTTGCCAACCAGATGACCTAAGTATTCTACTTCTGAGGTGGAAAAAGCACATTTAGACTGTTTCAGGAAAAGTTGGTGCTGAGAGAGTAGATGGAGAACTCGATCCACATGAGCAAGATGGTTTGTCCAGGTTTTGCTATAGATGATGATATAATCAAAGAAAAATAAGACAAAATGACGGATAAAATGACGAAAGACATGATTCATGAGGCTTTGGAAGGTGGAGGGGGAATTACACAAGCCAAAGGGCATGACCGAAAACTCATAGTGGCCCTCATGAGTTATAAAGGCAATTTTGGGAATGTCTGCCTCTTTCATACGTATCTGGTGGTAGCCCAAACAAAGATCAAGTTTAGTAAAGAATTGGGCTCCACTCAATTCATCCAAGAGGTCATCAATGACAGGAATGGGAAATTTGTCTTTAATGGTAAGTTTGTTGAGGGAACAAAAGTCACGACACATTCGCCAAGAACCTTCTTTCTTCAGAACCATGACCACATGAGAAGAATAAGGGCTCGTACTAGGGTGGATAATTCCTGCATTAAGGAGTTCCTGGACCATTTTCTCAATTTCATTTTTTTGGGAAAAGGGGTGACGATACAGACATAAATCGGGAGGAAGGCTTTCGGGTACAAGGGGAATGGAATGATCATGAACACCATGGGAAGGAAGGAGTCCCTGGGGAGTGGAAAATACCACTTGATGTTTAGAAAGGATGGATTGGAGGTCTTGCGGCACGGAGGGTGTCTTTGTTGCTTGTATGGCATGGAGTTGGGAAATAACACCAAAATGACCTTTCTTGAGCAGCTTTTCCATGCGATGAGAACTAATGATATCAGGTGAACCAATGGTGATGCCTTGGAACTTATATTGGTGGCCCTCCTGGTCGAATTGCATGGTTAATTCCTTAAAATCCATGAGAATGGGACCCAAAGTCCTTAGCCAGTCTGCACCCAATGCAATGTCACAACCATCCATATCGATAGCAAACATATGAGATTTCAGGTGGTAGTCACCAATTTGGATATGCACATTTTCACAACGCCCTCCACATTTCATTGAGCCACCATTGGAAATCATGATTTGGAAATTATTGACGGCATGGATGTAGCAATGATTTTCTTGGGCAATGCGGCGATGAATAAAATTATGGGTGCTTCCACTATCAACCAGAATGATGACCTTCCGATGCTTGATGTAACTGATTAGCTTGAGGGTTTGGGGGGCGGAGAAGCCAGTGAGAGCATTTAGGGAAATGACCAGTTCTACTTCGGGAGGGTCCGAGGGAGGGGTTATGTTAGTGGTTTCAGGTGACGCAGACACAAGGGGAGTTTCAACATCCTCTTCCGAAACATCCTCAGAGATGGCCACAAAAATATTTTGTTCCTTACACTTGTGGCCTGGGAAATATTTGTCATCACAATTATAACAAAGGCCTTTGAGTTGGCGTTCAACCATTTGAGCTCTGGTCAATTTTTGGATCTTTAGTGGAGCGGAGGGAGTAGTGGGATTTACTGGTTTAGGGCGAGGGATAAAGGAGGGTTTTTGGTTTTGAGAAGATACAACCTGTTGTGCTTATTTATCTCTTTTAGTAGCCTCCACCCAACTCTGAGGTCGAGCCATGAGGACATGGGCTCGAATCTCATCCTTGACGCCATTGATAAAACACTCTCAAAAAAAGGCATTAGACATGCCCTCTATCCAAAAAGCCAGGCACTCCAAGACATCTATAAAGTCTTCCACTGTTCCTGATTGTTTCAACTTTGTCAAACGACCCAAATGGTTGGTGTTAGTGTCAAAGCGTTCATAAATCTCTACCACAAAGTGTGTCCAAGCAATATACCATTGACAAGAAGTTTTTCTCCATTGCCACCATTGCCAATGTTCTTGATCTAGATGGAGAACACGATACCGAAGTTTGGCCAAGTCATATGTAATGCCGTATAAAGAGAAATAATGGTCCATTTGGGTTACCCAATCAGTGGGGTCCGAGCCATCAAATTTGGTCACATCCGCCACGAAAGGCGCAGGTCATGTTGAGAGTGATGGTGTTGAAAGTTATGGGAATGAGAGGAATTTTCACCTTCAGTATGTGGGGACGAGTCAGAGAAAGGATTATCTGTAGGGATATGAAGCTTGGTGCAGAGTGACGAAAAGACAGATTCAAGATGGGTGGTCAGGTCTTGTTTGATTTCCTCCATTGACGACTGCATGGTTGTATTGATGGCAACAACATTGGCACTGAGTTGTTTCACTTCTTGTTGGGTCTCGGTGAGACTAGATTGCAAGGTATTGAAGCGAGTGTCAAAGTCTTGGCTACGGGTATGGGCCATGAGGACGAGGGAACCAGAAAGGGGCGGGTGGGGTCAATTTTTTTCTTTCCAAAAGATGATATTTATGAATGTGATAAGGGCGAAGAGATGAATCCAATGGAATATGTCTCAAATAATGGTGAAAAAAATTTCAAACTTTTTTTTTTTTTTTACACCCGCGGAGTTATACTCTAGTCTGAAGAATACTACAGTGATGAAATGCCCAAATTATTAACTAGGAAGAAATGTGTAGTTACTTGGAAACCCTAACAAAGTTGCGCGACAATAGGTCTTGTCTGTTTTGATTTCTTTATGTTGCTGTCCCCAAGGGTTAGGTATTCAAGGGTTCTGTAGACAAGGGTTTTCCCTGTGCTATAGCTCTCTGATATACGTGCGGGGTCCAACAGTAGTACTCGGCCCAATATCTCAGGGTACTAACTAAGGAGGATAGACCATACCCTTAGCCGTACTATCTGACTACCCAGGTACTAGAGAGTATCTTTTCGAGTGTTGTTCTCGGTGGCACTATAGCAGTCAGGCAACCGATCGGTTTATCAAAAGAGGGCTTCACGAAATCTAGGCCGATTCATACACAGGTGCTTTCTGATGCGCTACCACTCGAAGGGGTACCAACAGGAGTTACAAGGGTGGCAAACAGATGTGTGCTTATGAACCACTTGTATTTCCTGCGTGTATGAATCCCTCAACCGCGGGTTTATGCCCGTAACGAAAGATCTCTGTGGCTTAAAGACGTCGGAATACGTCTCTACCCTGAAATTTTTTTTACCCACAATTTCTGCCAAGGAAAGTGCTCTGATACCACTTGTAATATACTAGATACAAAAAGTATGCAGAACAAAAATAAAATGCTAGAAATGGTAGAATAACAACAATATAACCAGAAAAATCACTACAATAACACGGAAAGGGTATAAGAATAACAACAGAAATAACACTTTGATTCTTAAAGCAATGTTCACGGGCCTCTTCGAGGGGGCCACCTCCAGTTGAGAAGAGCTCTATTACAATAATATCCAAGCTAGGGTTCTCATACCCTCAACTCTAATTTATACTAAATATGTGTGTCAAAAGAAGCATCTAGAGTAAGATCCTTCTAGAAGCGGAAGCTTCTATTAGGTCTTCTTACATTCAACTTATTCTATTTTATTGCAAGGCCTTACTAATATTGACCTTTATTACATACAAATATATTTTTCTACCTATGTGCAGGTTAGTACCCTAACAATCTTTTCCTGATCATATAGATGTACCAAAATCTGATTGTAACCTGAAAAAACCATCCAAAATTGACATTCTCCGTGATCCAAAACATTTTTGCAGAATACAATCCATTTTGGGAAGGGGATAATTGTCTTTGAGGGATACTTTGTTCAAATTCCTAAATTCCACACACAATCTGATTTCGCCATTTTTTTTTATGACAGGAACAAGGTTAGCCAACCACTTAGAAAACCTCAAAGAAAAAATGATATTAGTTTCAAACAATTTTCTTACTTCCTTTTCAATCAGGGGAAACAACAATGGATTAATCCTCCTTAATTTATGTTTGAAAGGTTTATGACCTTCTTTCAGTAGAATGATATGATGGATAATTTTTGTATCATATACCTTCAAGTCTTCATAGCTCTAGAAAAACACATATGAAAACTCCTTAATTAAATGAACATACCTCTACTTATTCTCAGGAGTCAAAGGTTTGGAAATTTTTATGAACTTTGGCTCATTTTCTGTCCCAATATTGTAGTATTCTACTTCACTTTCATTTGTTGTAACTTTAGGATTCTTTTCCACATCATTATTGTCAAAACGTTCTTCTAGTGGAAATAAACCTTTAGGAATGACATTATTTTTGAGTTGAACAATATCCTTACCAACAATTTTATTTAGATAACCATCTGAATTTGAAAACATATCTGCTTCTGAGTCTTGATCAAAACGATTCTCCTCATCAATATGGTTATTTGCAAATTCTTCTGATTGTTGGAGAAACCTGATAACCTGCTGATCATGCTCAAACACTTGCTAGTACTTGACATTATCAAGTAATGTTGGCCTATGTATTACTTCAACCTCATATTTTTTGTTTGGATGTATAGGAATTTTGAAAACGCTGTTTGAAGTAGCTAAAGCATTTGCAATTATATTCTGTTCTCTTGGTATCAATGAAAGATCATATTCTATGAAATATTCCAACAGATCCAATATTGCATTACTATATTCTCTCATCCCGGGGTTCTTTGTTTGATAAACACATTTAATTTGATTTATCACTAACTCAGAATCTCCATGTACAACTATTCTTTTTGCCCCAAAATCTTTCAAAGTATTTAGGCCCAATATCAATGCCTCATACTCAACCACATTATTTGTATAGTCAAATACCAACTCAAAGGAACTAAGTTTTGAACTACCTTTGGGAGGAATAATCCAAACACCTTCCCCTGCTCCTTCTTTTCTGACAACTCCATCAAAGTCCATGTTCCACAAACCATCATCTTCATCATTCTTCTAATCTGAAATCTGTTCTGCTTGCTGATGTTTGGGATCACTTTGATTATTTTCCTCAAGACATAAATCATTTTAAAAAATTGTACAACCAATATCAATATCAATAGAATAAATGGGGTGATTGTTAGGCTTGTCTTTTCTACTCACCATATATTTCATCAAAACTTCTCTGTATAGCTTTCTTTCCTTTCCAAAGACTGGAACAATTGCATAAGACATATCCATATGTAAAGTTCCCTTTAATTTTGTTGCCCATGACCTTGACAAAAACATCCCAAACTTAGGAGGGATATCAACAACTACCACACCCATGACCATGTTCTTTTATGGGATTTGAGATAGAGAAATAGAAAGATATTTAATTAAACCCAAACAATTCTTCTTTCTTGAATCAAAAGAGAAAAAATATTTATAAGGTCTTGTGATATCCAAACCTAGTTGCTCCATGATCACCTTTGGCATCGGATTATGGGATTCCCATGAATCTAGCATTTCATTGTGTAAAGTCACATCATGAATATTAAGGCTGATATAAAATGGAGGTACATCACCATCATCACCACTTTCTTCTACCCGGGGGCCAAACAAAATTGCAGGGTGATCATCTTATAAGTTTAGAGTATCATATGCTTGTTCCATTTTTAACATTTTGGTAATTTGACTTTTATACTCAGGATTTCTGATCAACTCATTAAAAGGTATGGAAATTTTTATCTTTTCCATGTCACTTTCAAATCTGAAAGAGGGTTGATTTTTTTCTACCTCTTTAATGATTAGATCCTTCTTTGTTTTTGGAAATTTACTTGGGTGGTCTTCTTTCTGCTTTCCCTTCTCTGGTATATCTTTTCTGGGAAGAGCTTTCTTCTATTGACTTGAAGAAGGAAAATCGGCCTGAGGCTCCTTTGGAGGATTTTCTGCCACCTTCTTATTTCTAAGGTTATATTGCTTCTAAAACTGAATTATGGAATTTTGATACCCATTTCTGTAATCTTCCTTTTCCCTCAAAATATCATTCTTATCTTGCATAAACATATCCTTCTCTTCTTCAGTTGGATAAAATTCTGGCTCATCCAGATCAAAACAATGAATGTGATCTTCAGGTGATTCTTCAAAATCTTCTGCAACATAGTTGTTTTGGAAATGAGGTCTATTTTGTTGATTAAATTTATTCCTTTGGTCTCTCTGTCTTATTTGAGGAGCTGAACGCCTACTGAAATTTGGATTTCTAATATAAGGCTCATTTTGTTCTTTGGCAATAGTTTATTTTATTTTATATAAATACGACTTTTCCGCTTATTTCTCCATGGTATTTACCATCAGATCAAACTTTGCGTTTGATGTCTGAGAAGTTGAAGGTTATGCTTCATCTTTTATCTTCTTCCTAAAATTTAATCTTTCCTAATGCATCCAAGTTTACCTCCACCTCAATTGCATCATTCATCATGTCTGTTAGGGTAGTATATCTTCTCTCTCTCAGTAGCAGAGAAAATCCCCTCTCAAATGCACCATTGCACCATATGTCTTTATTCTCTAGGCATAATTTTGAGGCAAATCATGCAATTGGTCAGGGAGAACAAGGGGGGGAAACCTAGCATCCATGACTCTAGGGGGATTTTGAATTGGTATTGATGCTTTTGGAGAGTTGACAATAACTTTTGGGGAAGAAATGGGACTAATCGCAACAGAAGGAATAGGTGAAGATACTAAAGGTTTAAATTTGCTTCTATAAAAAAACTATGTGGGCCAAATCTGACTTTGATTTAGTTATGAAAAGTGATTGTTGAAATTTTATATCAAATGAAATATCTTGAATACTTTTCACTCCATCTTTAGGTAAATAAAAACATCTACCAAATTGAGATGTACTTATTTTTGATGGTTTTTTATCACTTTTACAACGGAGCTTTTTTGGATCAATAACCTCTTGTGGAGGAATTGGATCAAGATTTCTCCTTGTATGAATCTTCCTTGGAGCCAAGATTCTTCAATCTATTACTTTTTGCAGCTTATCTTAATGATGGAGTCACCAAGGTAAATATTCATCCAATGTGGTGTTTGAACCTCTATTATCCTCAGGAATTGGATCTAAATATTTGTCGTTCTCCCAAGGAAAATGCAACTTTCGCTCCCCGACAATGGCACCAAAATGTTATCACTTTGTAAATTTCCTTGGCTGAGGAAACACATAACAAAGGTAACCTCAAAAGCATTTTAGAGATGAAACTAGCCTTTTCAACTCAAAGAGGGATATCTTTTTACAACTCATTCAAGAAATGGTAGGCTGTCAAATTATGCACAGTGGCTAGACCTGTAATTTAGGAAATTTATAAGGTTGCTGACAGAGGTGAGAAGGAGTCCATTGGGCATGGAGTAAATTTTAATGCAATGGGAACTATCAGTGACTAGTTTTATAGCTATCAAGGAAGAGGCGGCTAGGTAGATGATAATATTTTAATGAAAATATTGTTGTAACATAATGGAAGAAGGTGAAAACAACTAAATACATTCAGAGCATCAACTAGGATGAATTATGAGTGTGTTTTTTTAGAAAAAAATACAATACTTAATTGCTTGATCTAAAGCATCAAAATAAGATGAATTTTAAACCGTTACTTTTGATTAAGTATATGTAGGTTACAGATGAAATTAAAAGAAAATAGGAAAGCACATTCAAGAGAGAAGGACACACTTCATATCATCAACACAAGAATCTGTGGTAAGAGTAGCTCTGTACTTCTGACTGATATTCCATTAAAATTAAAATTACAAAAATGCTCAAAAGATGTCTCTTCTATGCTTTTTCCAACCCCTTGCCTATTTGCAATTACAAAATATATAGGAATAGTTGATCCTAGGCTCAAGGATTCAAGATCAATTGTTTCCCCATGAACAAATTTGGTTACAAACAAAATCAGACCTGATTACAACTTTTTTGCAAAAATATAGGAACACACATTGACTTCATTCACTACACAATATTCGTTGGATATTTTGAACTTTCTATACTGAATAGTAAAGATTTGGAATGTTGGAGTTGAGTTGCACATGTGTTGATAGATGGAAGGTTGAATCATACCTATTGGATGTTGATTTGGAAAAACAGGTTCAGTTTCACAACGTACTGTAAGCTACAATAAATTTCACAATGAACCCACGCTGTGAAACTGTTTGAAAAACTGAAATAATTTATTTGATTGCTGACTTCTACATGTAAGGAAGTGAGGAGTCTCATATTCTCCCAAAACACCAAATTTGAATACTAAAAATTGCCTTGACATAAACCAAAAAATCAAACCTGAAACATTCTCTGGCTGCATAATCAAGATTTGATTTGTTGATTTGAAAGTTTGTGCATAATCAAAATTTAGAAAAATTGAAGATCATCTGACTTATGACATCTGATCATCCATGAGTCATTCAACTGCTACCTAGGCTAATACACCCAATTTAATTTTGGCCTCTTCTTCTCGCTACTGCAACTTTTGCTTCAAGGATCTGTTTTCTGCCTTTAGGAGTCTATTCTGTTGATAGATTTTTGTGACTTGCTTGTGCTGATGCCAAGATCTTCTTAGCATATTCTTTCCCTTGTCAAGGGTTTCCTCATATAGGTTGAAATTTTATGATATATTTTTCATCATTTTCTTTCCTTATCCCTCATCTGTGTTATGGTATTATGTGCCCTTTTTAGTTGTTGTATTAATCCCTGTAATGTTCCATCATTTTTTGGTGTAGATTGTGTCTCAACATTTTCTGCAACCACATGTTGGATAGGGGATTCAATGACATCTTTTTCAGCTAAGGGAATCTTTTTTACAACAGACCTAGTTAAATGTCTCTTAGGGTTTGCCTCCACTATCCTACTCTTCCTTTTTTTGCCTTGTTTGGCAGGTATCTCTATGATTTTCTCAACTGTCTCATGGGAAAAGAAAATCTTTTTACCTTTCTTTTTTCTTTCATAATCTTTAGGAGCATCTTCCTCAATTTATGTTCCTTGTTCAATTGGTCTTTTACTCGGCTTCCCTTTAGAAATATCTGGGCCTATTGAAACTATCTTTTTAGTGTAAAAAGATGTACTTTTCTTACTTTGGGGAGTGGTAATATATGAGGGAAAGCTTGCTGAGGATAAGAATGACTCCCACTTGGTATTTGTCTTCTTGAGTTCTTCCAACAACAAAATTTTGATAAGAGATAATTGAAATAGGATGACCTCAATATGTTTGGTTCTGGTTTGCACCCTGTTTTCCATCTTTCCAAGACTCATGTATAGATAATAAGGAAAATTGAGGGGTTTCTTACCTATGAAATGCATCAACAACCTTATTTGATAATTGTAAACCTTGTTGAACTGTCCCTCACAGGTAAAGTACCTTTGAATGATGATCAAAAGACTCAAGAAAGTTCTTCCTTGGAAATCCAACTGTTAAGTCTTCATATTGATGTTCAGGTTTAAAATAGTCATTGAAAAAGGTGAAATCAAAGAACCACCTGTCTCCTTATGTAGGAATCTCTGTTGCAACAATAATTTTGTGCTCTGTCACTTGGAATTCTTGAGGCTCAATTCTAGTTTTTTTGCCCTCAAAGTTCATGGCAAAGTGCTTTTCCACCTCTACATTGTAGCATTGTAGCTTCTCACAAAATGATAAACACCCAACCTATTGGAAATAATCCTTGCTCATCAGATCTTCATTTAGTAATTTCATTCCTTGAGGCTCAAACGTGCAAATTTCTCCACCCTTGTTGTATTTATTCCTTTCCACTGATGTTGTTGCTGCCATGATGTGATGAAACAAAACTCCTTCTTTCACATCCAAATACCTACAATTGCAAGGGTTAAGATGGCACCTAGGGTTTGTGGTGGATGAATTTCTCTATGCAGAGGAGGTCAACACTCAAGTGGTTCAGGGATTCTTAGGGAAGAAAGGGATTTGACAGGAAGAAAAACTCAATGGTTGTGATAGAGCTGCAACAAAAAAAAATATTTTTTGCGGTATTAGGGTTTGGTGCAGAAATTAAGGTTTTGCACTATAAATATTTTGCGGTAGTAGAGCGGGAGATGTCAGAGTATCTGAGGGTCAACACAAATAAAAAAACACAACAAAGAAGTAAGCTTGAAAAGGCCGAATTTAGGAATTCCCACCGAATAGGGGTTTCACAATGTTCAACACAGTTTCACAACGAGCCATATAGTTGGACAATGAACTAGGTGATTTTGCAGCGTGCAGGTCTAGACACCAGTTTCGCAACGAGAGATCCAAGTAGTTTCACAGCGAGAGAGTTTTAGGGAAAATTTGATGCCTTATGAGAGATTTCAAATAAGAGGAGGAATAACTTAATATGATAAGAATGAAATCTTTTCCCTTAACACCATAACATTCAATTATCACCCTTTGATAGTATGAGAAAGTGATAATATAATGATGACCCTGTTCGTTGCGAAACTCTAGGAACTTTCACAGTGACTTTTGCAGAGATGGAGGAAAAACACTTGTCCAAGTGGTAGAATGGTACAATATCATAATACAAATTTCCAAGGCTCAAGTACATGCCATATCGAAATATTACATTACCATGATGACCTCTTGACACAACTTTGATCTTTAAAATGACACAAGATCACTTTTACGAAACATATGGCTAATGACCCTTTAATGAATCAAATGAATCAATTGACATGACCATTAAAAAATGACCCCCTATATCATCTAAATGAAAGGTATAACCTTGTACTTATTAGAATCAAAGATGAAAATACACAAATACTAGACTAACAAGACTCGACCTACATATATACACTTCTTAAATGAGTCATGTCTTAGTCATGTCTTGGTCTTTACACGACCAAGTCATGACTTTGAAACTCAATAGACATTTCTAACTTGACTTTGACTTTATTCACATTAGTGAACCCTAACACCCCTCCCTCTCCCTTTCTCTCTCTCCCTCCCAACATCTCTCTCTCTCTCTCTCTCTCACTCAATCTCCCTCTTCTACCCTCCCTCCCTCCCTCCCTCTATCTTCCCCTCCCTCTCCCTGCCAACATCTCTCTCTCTTACTCATTGTCCCTCTCCCACCCTCTCTCCCTCTACCTTCTCCTCTCTCTTTGACCTATATCTCTCTCTCTCTCTCTCTCCCACCTCTACCCCTTGTTCCCTCTCTCCCTATTTCCTTTTCTCTCCCCACCTATTCCCCCGTATCTCTCTTTACCTCTCTCTCTCTCTCTCCCATCCTCGCTTTCTTTCTCTCCCCTTCCCTACCTAACCCCCTAGTACCACACTCTCTCTCCCTCAATTTTTCCTTCCTTCCCTCTATTTCTATCTCTCTCACACACTCTCCCTCTCCCTCCCATCCCCTCCCCTCTGTTGGATTACTGAGAGGGGGGGTGAATCAGTAATAACGTAATTATAATCCTTTTTCTTCAAATGTTATATCAATGTAGAATTATTATGCAATAATGAGCAGTAATAAATAAACAATCACACACATGCACAGTACACCAGTGTTTTACGTGGAAACCCAAATCGGGAGAAAACC
>ML822326.1:144881-161702 GCA_009831015.1 Picea engelmannii
GAGAGAGAGAGAGAGAGAGAGAGAGAGAGAGAGAGAGAGAGAGAGAGTTAATTTGTGTTAACAGAAACACGCGTGCGTTTCTGTTGCTAATAATCCATGTGCATTTTAGGAATGCCCATGCACTTTAGGAACATGGACGCATTCCTAAAGCGTGCACACATTCCTAAAGCACACACATTATTTGAATTTCAAATGTTTTTGGGTAGGAGTGACACTCTAGCATACATGTTTGTTGAGTTGTTTGCCTCAGATTTAGGTTCATGATGAAAAACCTAGTGGTTCGGTCTGTAAATACATAAAAACCTAGTGGTTCAGTATGTAAATACATAAAAACCTCCATTTTTATGAATTCCTCTCCATATCTCTATTTTTGACATAATTTTTCTATAGGATACAAAATTCAGTTACTGAAGAAAATACAAAAACAAATAGAGTTAGATCTGCAGATTCCAAATACACAATTTTTTTTTAAATTAATAATGTTTACTATTTTTAATCTATTTTTTTCTTGACATATATCAAAATACTAGAATACATACCTCTCTTATTCATGCTATAACCTTTTGTTGGCTTAACCATTTATATAATGAGTTATATGTGGCACTAGAGGAGACCTATATCTATGATATATATAAAAAATAAATTGTTTTGATCATGTTAAAACCCTCTTAGCCTGCATGAACAAAAGACGTTGTAATTTCAGGGATATGTTGACTTTGATAATTTTAAAAAAATATAAATCAATATTATAAATTTCTAAAAAATACATGGTACACAAAAAAAAGGTTCTCTACAAGTATACATGTTTTTGGAACTAAATTTCATCATTAAGGTACTCAACACCTGCACGAACAAAAACATATACCTTATATTTTGTTGGAAAAATAATATACCACTGTTAGAAAAAATCAAATTTGACATAGTTATTCACAATTTCTATGAATAAAAGTTGTACACAGGGGTGGTTTTAAGGATGAAAATTTATTTTAAATGTAGAAACCTTGGCGAATATGACTAATCCTTTATATGTCAACTATAAATGTTTGGTGATATATTTTTTTTAAATATTAAAATTTCTAAGTATTTTATATAGTTTTTATAAAATTTTGATGATTTTTAAGGTAAAATAATTTTATCCTACAAAATTTGGGTGAATCATTTTTAAAATAGCGAATCTCATTTTTGGAAAAACCATGGAAAATTATCCCATAAGCGAAATTTAGCCCTTAAAATCATCTATGGTTATACATTTGGAAAGCTAATTCAATTTTCTACGTTTCATCTTCTTACACCATATTCAAATTCAATGTAAAAGTACCTTGAATAATCCCTCAAAGTTAACATATTTTTTTTTCCAGGTTTGCATTGCCACTAATGCGTCATGAGAGACCATCATTATCTTGCACTCACCCATACTCTTTTGAACTTCGAATGCATCATTCACATTTAAATTTTTTAGATCTTATTCAAATTGACATGGGTCCTCCACATTGCTCTTTTTTGAACCCTTTTCAAGAACATCAACATTTTCAACAATTATCTTTTTAATGTTATTTTTAGGTGATTGAGAATTAACTCCTTCCACTAGTTGATTATTAGATGTCAAAGGGTTCTTTAGTTGAGGCTTGATAACGTCACATTCTCGAGTGGGTTGTTTGGAATAATTATCTTTTATTATTTAGGTTTGAAGGTCGACACATAATAAATAATTAGCTGAAATAAGACTCGAATGGATCAAACCCATGATCATAAACAATAAGTATTGTAGAAGGTACAACGAAAACAAAGATATTTAAAATAACATGAGGATAAATAAGGAAAATGGGGATACTTAGTTCTAATCTAGAGGGGTGTAGGGTATGTACACCTATGTAGACTTTAGCAATCAAATCTTTGCGCGGAGGCAGTCCCCATCTTGGTCATTGTAATTTTAAACTTGTGAAGTAAATCAATGCATAATAATCAATGACTCATACATAATACAAGATATTTATGTTGGAAACCCTTAACCGAGATAAAACCAACCTTCCTTGGTGATGCACCTCTCAAAAATTCATTGTATTAATTTCTCCATTCACAATACAATATACACAATTTTAGGTATTCCAAAACTACCAAAACCCTAATACCTTAATCTGAGATTAATTTAGAAAATCGCTAAAAATAGCAAAAATGTTATAATAACAAAAAAAACCAGGGACAGGTGATGGGATTGTCTCATCAAATCTGACCCAGCCCCCCATACACATGAAAATAATATAACACATACCCAACATTCTGCCACTTGTTGTTTTATTTTCATACATGCGGTTAGGGGATTACATAGTTGACAATTCAAGGTATCAATGCCCTTTGTTTCTCTACACCAAGATAACTTCTTGGTGCTCAAAGAATTTGTCAATGAATATGCAACATTATTTAAAGTGTCAACCTTCTCCAAAAACACCTTCTTGTCTTCAACCATGTCTCTCAAAAAGTGATATTGAACATCAATATGCTTTGTCTTTGAATGATAAGATGGGTTCTTTGCCAAAAACATTTCACTCTAACTGTCACAATCTAATCTCACTTCTCATTTTACCAACCCAATACCTAAACACAATAGTTGTAACCATACTGCTTCCTTGCATGCATGAATGGATTCCATATATTCAACTTCTATAGTTGATAATTGGACTACATCCTGTCTTTTTCTCATCCAACTGATTTCTCCTCCAAATGGGTTAAATACATATCCACTTATTGATATTTTTTTATCCATATCTCCATCCTAGTACGCATAAACAAACCCACATGTATGTCCAACACTCTATCCGATCATGGTCTTCCTTGGTAGCACAATCCATAACTATAAGTTCCATACAAATACCTAAAAACCCTCTTTACTATTGTCTAATTCTCCTTCCTTGGTTTTGACATATACCTCCTCAAAAATACCAGTGCATGTGTAATGTCCAGTCTAGTACAAACCATTGCATACATGAAACTGCCAATTGCACTAGAAAACAGAACATGGGACATGTCCTCTTCCTCTTCCTGTGTCTTGTGACAATGATCTGTAGATAGCTTTACACCTACAAGAATATGAACCTTGACTGATTTACTTTCCTACATATTAAACCTATGTAATATCGTCTCAACATATTTTCTCTAATTCAACCGGAGTTTCATGTTTGCATGGTATACTTTAATTTCCATTTTGAGAATGAAGTTAACAACGATGAGATCCTTCATGTCAAATTTGGAGAATAGTGTTGGGCGCGTGATATGTCTGATTTTATGACGTTAATTAGATCCTTTTTGCTGAATATGTATATGCAATTTTCTGTTTTGAAGAGTTTTTGAAGAGATTTTGTGTCAGATCTCTATGATTCACACCAGGTATGCATAATTCATGTTTTGTGATGATTCTGAGTATAAATCAACATTTTTTTATGATTCCAAGAAACTAATTCGCGTTTTGTATGTCACATGGAAAAATCGCAACTTGTTTTTGCATCCGACACTCTGTCCGGTACTCCATCTGACACCCATCTTTCATTGTTAAATGCCATTGTGATATTATAAGACACCGGAGACATAACCATCAACACTATATTTGAGTTTTCTTGCTTTCATAGATTAGAAGATAGTTTCTTGCTTTCATAGATTAGAAGATAGTTTCCTTGCTTTCATAGATTAGAAGATATTTTCCTTGCTTTTGCAGGATGTATAGTCTTCTTTCTTTGGTAGATTAAAGAGTAGTTTTCCTATCATAGATTAAAGATTAGTTGTTAATTCCTCTCGCTTTCAATTTAGTAGATTTCCTTTCATAAATTAGAAGTAGTTGTGAAGTTTAATTTGAGAATAGAGTTCACTTGTTTCTTAGCTTAATTAGCTGCTTATTGATTAATTTACTTGTTGTAGAAGTTATCATATGTTAGTTAGTTGTTTACTTGCTTCCATAGGATAGTTACTTATTGAATTTTAGAAGGTTAATTACAAGTAGTTTTTCCATTGTTATTATTTGCTAGGTAGATAATTTGCTTTTGCTTATTGTTATGATTAAATTAGTTTTCTTTAAGTAGGGTTTTTAATTGCTTTCTTAGAACTATCCATTGACCCTTTGTTCAAAGGTTACTTAGGGTACATATTTTGAGTTTCTTAGTAGGGTCTTCTCATTAATGGTCTTTGCTTGAATATATTATCCCTTAGATAGCCACTTCCTTAGTTAGACTATACTAGCTCCAAACCTTCTACCTTGGCATATATATTGCTACAACTCTAAGTTTACTTACCCAGGGTTGAAAATTTAATTGAGGGCTTTTAGTGTGTTTTTAGTGCATATAGAACATCCATCATTTTTGGCGTTGTTGCCAGGGAGTTGTCTCAAGGTAGGAAATAGTTAGGAAATAGATCACTTATAAACCTTAGAATTAGTTTGGTGGCGGGGGAAATTTAAGACAAGAGGTAAGAACCTGCGCATTTGCTATTGCAGGTTCCCCCAAACCTAATGGCATTTTTTGTTTTGTTTTTGTTTACTTTCATTAATAGACCTAGAGACCCAAAAGGTAGATACGTTAAATCTAAATCAGATCTTTCAACCAAGGTTCCTTCCGACCTTTTTGGGGGAAGGGACGTTCCACTTATATGTTCCGCAGATCGATACCGCAAAACAAGAGCTAGCTCAACCCAAAGAGCTAAAGTAGTTTCTAAAGAGACTAAGACCGGGATCACTATAGAATAGAAAATTGAAGCATCAGTAATATTGGGATAGGAGGCAAGACCACTCGAGCCTTCCACAGAACCAAACAATACAACCTTTATTTTCTTACCACCATCAGGAGATCCTAACTTTAAAGACATCATAGAACCTGAACAAGTGAATACCTTTTTTGGTAGTTCAACCAATATAATTGTCTCTCAAGTTTACATATAAACTTTGGCACCAATAATCTCAACCGGCTCGAGTAGAGTCCCAGATTTCCAAGCAGTAAAAAGAGCTTTTGATAAGAGGGAAACCTCATTTTCTTCAAGAATAAAACCACTTAAGTAGTCTCTTTTTGGAAGCCAAGCTAGTATGGATGATCAGGAGGATCATAACAATGTAAGACACGGGGAGGAAGCAGAAGTAGGAAACCAAACCGAAACTACCTTCTGGTTTCCAATTTTGGACACCACCCCAAATGTCAATATGAAGAATATTCCTCTCTCAGCACTGCCCACCTTTTACAGTAAAATAAGTGAAGATCCAGATACCTTCCTATTTGAGTTCGAAATCTTATGTAGGAGCTACAACTAGCTACAAGATTCCAAGAAACTAAAACTCTTTCCTACCACCCTCAAGGACTTTGCACTAAGATGGTTCATGGGATTGAGAGAATCCAGCATTAGGTCTTGGGAATCCTTGAAAGATATATTTCTTAAGAAGTACCAAGACTACTGCAAGAACAAGGAGTCTCGTAATTACATCTTTAAAATCCAACATTTAGAAGACAAGAATCTCGAGGACTATATGGAATGGTTTGCATACATCTCCCAGAAGTCAAAATACCATGACCTCCCAGAGGATGAAGTTAGGGCTCTTTTCCTTAAGGGAATTTCAGAAGAATACATAGATATGCTTAACTTGATGGCATCAAGTGACATCTCTCATAAACCATTTTCTGAAATATGTGAAATGTGTAAGAATTACTCAAGGAGTAGAGCTAAAACAGGAAAGAATGTTCGGGACCCTTACAATAGAAACTTAAAACCAGTTAGTTCAGGTGGTATCACAAGAGAAGAGATAGGGAACCTTTTAGAAAACTTCAAGACAAATATCTTAAGCACAATAGGTTCCTAGTTGGACACCCTAAAAATTAAAAAGAAATGGGAGGAGGAAAATGCAACAAAGAGCATATATTGCCCAAGATGCAGGAGGAAGCATTCCTCAAGGGAATGCCCATTAGATAACATTTCAGTTTGTGGCTTCTGCACAGAAGACCATTCAACCGAGAAATGTCCATCATTGCCTGGTTTATTAGCCATCTATAGGAGTGGGGATCTCGGGGAGTCATCTTATGCACCTAGGAGGCCATGGCAGCCTAGGAACCAACCCACACACCCAAATATACAATCTCAAGTTCCACTCTATTATCAACAACAACAATGGAACTCACCAAGTTGGAATAACTGGTCTACACAGTACCAACATCCTTAGCTTCAAGGATGGAGAGGAGGACATAACCAAGGAAACCCTCAAGCTCCACCTATCCCTATGTCTAACCATCCTTATCCTCAGTTTCCACTGAACACTCCACAACTTCTGCCAGGTTTTGTTCCACCACCTTTACCTCCTATTCAACAACACCAACCACTACATTATCAAAATGCAAGCTCCCCGAGACCAAAATTATTATTGATACAACCAATGCCTAATCCCAATAATAAGCCCCCTCAAACTCTTCACAATGTTGAGATGCAGGCCTTCCCGACATATATTATTACTCCTGTTCCATTACAGGATATTCAACTAAGATCAGGAAAATTTATGGATATGCAGAGAACTTCAGTAGTCATCCAGGAAGAAGAAGAAGAAGAAACCACTAAACAACCCATGTATGACACTAGGTGGGAAGTTGTTATTATTCCTAAGGACCAAGAACCCAAGCTTCCCCAAAATGAACCTTCACAAATTACGAAGGCCCCTCCTTATCCAGATAGATTGGTAATAGAGAAACCTACCACTCGACCATAATTTGACATCTTGAATGAATTGAAGAATATTTATGTCAAGATTCCCTTGTTTCAAGATATTAAGTATATTCCAATATATAGTAAGGTAGTCAAATAATTGTGTATTAAGAAGCTAGGTAGGAAGCATAAGGATCCTCATACAGTACATTTGATAGGAGGAATTTCTTAGTACATATCAGAGCAACCAAAGCGAGAAAAATATGGGAACCCTGGAAACCCTGTAGTGATCATAACCATTAATGAGGTTTCCATTGGAACTCTCATAGACCTAGGGGCAGCCATCAATGTTGTGAACGTTACTACCTTGGAGAATTTACAGTTAAAACCTCTTCTTAGACCTACCCCAACCATTTTGGAATTAACAGATAAGACTAGGGTTATACCTGGAGGAATTTTGGATGATATCATAGTTACTTTAGCCTCATGGGAGTACCCAATAGACTTTCTCATCATCCACTAAAAATATCCTACCAAAGTCCATCTCGTTATCTTGCGAAGAACTTGGTTAGCCATAACCAATGCATTTATTGGCTGTAAAGAGGTTAAAATGACCATCTCAAATGGACTTTCTATCAAGAATCTCACCATATACCCTCCAACTCAACCTATCATGGAGAATATATGGTGGCTTGAGTGTCCATACGAGAATGAGGACTGGGAAGAACCTGCATTTCCAAGTGACCATGCATGGGCACTTCAGGAGAACACAATGGAAAATGTGATAAATCAGTTCATTTCTGCTATCACATGTGTTGATTTTACACAATCTTTTCCCCAATTTGAGTACATGTTTGGGGAAGAATTTCAGGAATAATTGGACCCATCCATTTTGTCTTCGACATCTTTTATCTTTGATATAGATGAGTCTACCACATCTTATACTATGGCCTACGATATTAGTCCAGGGAAATTTTTACATATAAACTCTGGGCTAGATACAAAACAACAAAAACAGTTAGTAAGTATCATTAAAGAACAATCAGGAGCATTCACCTGGGAATATACTGACATGAAGGGTATACACCCTGACACATGCATCCATCACATATATACCCAGGGTGAAGTAACACCTGTTAGGCAACCCCAGAGAAAGATTAACCCAACACTCAAAGATATAGTAAAAGAAGAGATCCAAAAGTTATTAAATGCCATATTTATTTATCCCATATCCGATAGTAAGTGGGTATCCCCTCTTGTAGTGGTTCCAAAGAAAGTGACCGGGAAATGGAGAATTTGTGTTGATTTCTGGGAACTCAACAAAGCCACTCTGAAGGATTACTTTCTTCTTCCTTTCATTGACCAAGTTATGGATACCTTGTCTGGAAAGAAGTATTTCTCCTTTTTATATGGGTACAACGGGTACAATAAAATTCTCATAGAACCCGAGGACTATATTAAGACCACCTTTACTTGTCCCTGGGGCACATTTACTTTTCCCTGGGGCACCTATGCCTATAGGGTTTTACCATTTGGATTGTGTAATTCTCTTGCCACATTTCAATGAGCAGTACTAGGGATATTTGTTGATCTGATTCATGACTATGTGGAGGTCTACATGGATGACTCCATAGTTTATGGAAACACTTACTAGGAAGCCTTAGAAAACTTATAAAAAGTCGTTATCAGATGCCAATAAATGAACCTGTCTCTAAGTCATGAAAAATGTAAAATGTTGTTAACTGAAGGAGTTGTTATAGGACATCATGTTTCATCTGAGGGGATAAAAGTCGATCCTGCAAAGATTGAGGTCATCGTTAGAATTCCACCCCCCAAGACTCAGAAAGAGGTGAGAATATTTCTTGGACATGCCGGACACTTCTGACAGTTTATTGAAAATTTTACAAAGTTTTCTGAACCTATGTTTGGATAGTTAATAAAGGATGTTGATTTTGTTTGGACTGAGTAGTGTCAAACTGCCTTTGAAACCCTGAAAGCTAAGCTATTTGTGGTACCAGTTCTTAGAGCGACCAATTGGACTCTCCCATTTCACATATCTATTGATGCCTCCGACACCACGATAGGAGGAGTATTAGGGCAGAAAGAGGACCAATAGTCCTATGCCATTTATTTTGTGAGCAATAACTTGTCCCCTTCCGAGTTAAACTACACAGTTACTGAGAAGGAATTCTTGGCAGTAGTTCATGCTATCAATAAGTTTTGTCATTACATTATAGGTCACAAAGTATTTGTACATACAAATCATTCCACCATTAGATTTATCACGAATAAACCCATAACTAATGGCCGAGTGACTAGGTGGCTCCTACTATTGCAAGAGTTTAAGATCACTTTGCTTGATCGACTAGGAAAGGATAATTTTGTAGCTAATTTTCTTTCGCGAATAAAAAATGAGGATGATGATATCCCTTTAGATGATAGTTTCCCAGATGAGCACTTTTTTTCCCTCTTTGTAAATACCCCATGGTTTGCGGATATGGAAAACTATCTGGCTACTAGGAAGTTACTGTCTCATTTGTCACCTCATGAAAAGCGTAAAATTATTATATAGAGTGCTAATTACTCCTGGGTTGGCCATGAACTTTTTCGTACAGGTCCTGATATGATTATTCGTAAATGTTTCCGAGAGGACAAGGTACCAAAAATACTATGAAGTTGTCATGATGGACCATGTGGTGGCCATTTTTCTAAGAAACGTACAACATATAAGGTGTTACATTTAGGATATTATTGGCCTAGAATTTTCAAAGATGCTACTAAGTATGTGAGGAGTTGTGATAGTTTCCAAATGATAGGAAGACCTACATCATCTGACAAAATTCCCTTGCCTACCCAAGTTAAGATAGAACCCTTCGAAAAATGGGCCCTTGACTTTGTAGGACCAATTTCACCCATGTCCCTTAAGAATAACTATATTTTGGTTTGTATAGACTATGTCACCAAGTGGGTAGAGGAAAAATCCCTATTTAGGTCCACATAAAAGTCTGTTGTCGAATTCATTTATGAATACATCTTTACTCGCTTCGGTGTCCCTCATGAAATTTTTATAGACCAGGGCACTCAATTCACTTCCAAGCTGATGAGAGAGATGACAGAGAAATATGGGATTAAACAATGTAAATATTCTCCATACCACCCGCAAGCTAATGGTCAGGTAGAGTCTACAAACAAAGTTCTAGAAGCTATCTTAAGAAATACTGTTCAATTGCATCATCGGGATTGGTATGATAGGCTTCTAGAGGACTTGTGGGCTTACCAAACCACCTGGAGAAACACCACTAGACACACCCCTTATGAGCTAGTGTACGGGAAATAAGTACTTCTACCAATAGAATTCCAAGTAAGGACCTTCTGTATTTCTGCAGAATTGGGATTAAACTTAGATGAGGCTCAAAAACAACAAGCCCTACAATTGAACAATTTGGATGAGATCAGTCAAGATGCCATCCAACGAAAAATATTTGTCCAAAACCAGAGGAGCAAGTGGCATGAAACGTTTATTAAGAAGAAACACTTCCAACCTAGTGATTGGGATTTGTTGTTTGATTCCCGCTTTAAAACCTTCAAAGGAAAACTCACCACCCGGTGGTTGGCCCCTTACGAGGTAGTCACTGTATATGATAATGGAGATGTGAAAATCAAAACAATTGACGATGGAAAAGTCTCCTTTGTAGTAAATGGACACCGACTCAAATTTTATCATAAGCCCATTTCCAAAGAGGATTTTCTACAAGTCATGTCAATTGACAAGGCATTGGCCTTAGTAGATGGGGAAGTCCTCCCTTAATCTTAAAAGTTTTATGAATTTTCTATTGTACATATGTAAATAATTTTGAATTTTGTTGTTAAGCAATTTAAGATATTTTTGTAGGTATTTATTTCATGAGGAGTAGATAGTTTCAAGGAAATATAAAAGAAGGATTTTTCTTCAAAACATTGTTACACTTGAACCTTGTTGTTTGCTAAGTATCAAATGAATATTGGCTTGCTGTAATTAGCCATATTTTTGCAAAGATGTTCATCTTCTCTTTTTCTTAAGGCATTCTAAAAAGCAGTTGCTCTTGAAAATCTTCACTACTGTATAAGGAAGTGATACCATAACCATCAAGCTTAGAGGTCTCTCGTACAGTTTTCCCAAGAAACCTAAGTAAGTGAGTAAAGTATATTTATTAAAGAGTAACAAGGAGGTCTAATTAGCGGTTAGTCATGGAAACATCACAATAACTTACAAAAGAAGAAAGTAAGTTGAGCCTAGAGATGCCTTTCTGTTCTTTCTCAATGGTACCATCGACTACACACTAAATAACTTGACTATATCATATCTTTAGATAGGCCACGTCCTCTTAATTACCCCTTACATCAAGTTAATCACTATGGAATATAACATAAATTCATCCTCTAACATAAATACCATCCCAATTGAAAAAAAAAAGAGAAAAAAGTTGTTTTCAGAGCTATCCCCCCATCTTCTTGCATAAATCAATCTTATACTAAAATATTAAAAGATGAAGGGCCAGTCTCTGAGGGTGTAAGAGTCTAACCCGCTAGGATACTGAACAGGTCAGCTGGTAGCAGGTACTATCCTGTAGTATGACTAGGTAAACCCACCGGGGTACTAAACAAGCTTGCTGGCAGCGGGGAATTCTACCTAGAGAGGATGGTAATTTGACAAAAAATGAATAATAAATTTAAACTTGTCCTAATGTACGACATTACTTGCAGACAAAGATGACATGAATTATGTATGGTTAAGCTAAGGTTAATGAACTCCATAAACTTTCCATTGGGAACTAATTCTGAGACTATCTTGAAAATCTCTTGCCTACCTCTTCTTATCTATATATAAGATCTCTTATCCTATAGGTGGGGCCATCTTCTAACCATCTCGTCAGAAAAATCTGTGAAATTTATCTTTACACTTTACAAACTGTAAATCTTCAGCTATCAGGAGAACTGACTGGTTTCCTATACTTTTTATTGTGATGTGTCACAATACTTAGGTGTGGGGGAGGGGTTCATGAGTTGACAAATGATCATTTCCTAGAGAAGTAAATCTTTGTAAAAATTTTCTGTATTATTTTCATGATACAAGTTATTACATCAACGGTCATTTTATTTTGAAGTGCTAAATCTCTTGTGTGCTATAAATTGTTGTACATATACTTAACAAACCACTTTATTGGTTCATTTTTTTTATAGGTTGTTCATTGTAGGTTTGACATTACATGTTCTATGCAAGTGGACTGAGTGAGCATGGTGGAAAAATCATCAACAATGGAACATTCTACCTCTCCGCTTAATCACTGTGACTGTAAAAAACATTTCAATATTGCAGGCTATCCATTATAGGAGGTAAAAATGTATTTAACACAAAAGTGTCGTATGAAGTGTCGTATGAGGTGTTGTATGAAGTGTCGTATGAGGTGTTGAACAAAGTGCCATATGAATTTACACACAAGTAACTGCCCACAAGTTCAAGTAACTAGGAATCAATGACATTTAATTGAATTGGTTGAAGGCAATCAAGATTGAGAATGCAGACTTTACACATTTTCATGATCAAATGTCCAAGTCAAAAGACTTTGACATTGATCTAACTTCGCATCATTAAGATTCCCCCCCCAAAAAAGGTGCCTTTGAATTCAAAATTTCTCACACATGGAAACTCGTGCGCGCATGTGTGCAACCAATTCCACCCTAGGCGCATTCAAAAACGCGATTGGGTTACCTATTATCCCAATTCACCTCTGCCATTTGCATTTGCCCTTGTTTTAAGAACGCCCTCAGCCTCTATCTTTCATTCCTCTATTCAAATTGCACTTGGCCTTTGTTCAATTCGTGCCATTCCTTGACCCGATCACACCCTCTCTTGGTGAATTTCACCTCTATTCATTTCTTCACATCATCATGATGCCCAAGAGGTATGAACCCTCTTTATATGCATACCTTTTTTCCATTCCTGAATTTGCACAGTGCAGGGAGGTGTTTTTGCGCGCAATCTGGGGGCCATTTTTATCCCACTTGCAGATCCATGATGATGGCATCTCAATGCAATTCTCCCTCGATTTTGATGGGAAGACAACGTGCGTGGGTTCTCTCACCTTTGGGGTGTCAGAGGAATCCATATCTGCAACCACGAAGCTTCCAAGAGTGGGAGATAGATGGTTTAAAAACCACCAGATGCTTCACTCAAGCTATAACAAGGTTTTTAAGCCAGAATTCTAGAACATCTCTGGAGCTAAAGGATACTCCAAGGAGTGGATAAAATAGGAACTCATCAACTCTCTCATAGTCATCACCAGGTTGATCACATGTGAAGGTAGATATTCCACCTTTAAAGCCTATCATTTCAGATTGTTAGCTCACTTTCAGTTCAATAAACCATTGAATTTCCCCTTCTACTTTTTAAAGAGCTTGGACAATATGTCCTTTCAAGTGAGGAAGAATGTAACCAACCCCCACAACAACCTCTTTCACCATGGCCTGATCAAAATCCTTTTTTTATCCGAATTGGAAAAACAAGGGCAAACTTGGGATGCATTTATTTTTGAATTTGCAAACCCTCACTTGAAAATCAAGACTAGAAAAATGAAATTGGATCTAAGGACTATTTCTCCATCCAAACCCCACTCTCCAAGGACTCCAAACCCTCTTTCACAAGCCATTTCTTTACCAGAAAAAAAATTCAAGAAGCTTGTTGAAACCCCTGCAGCCTCATCGGGAAAAAGGACCAATAAGCCTATTGTTAACCCCATGATGCCTTCAATATCTCTTGATCCTACACCCAAAAATATCCAAGAAGTAATTCAACAAGACTTTCCTACAATTCCCACCAATAAGACAGGATATAATCGATTCAATAGAGGACCCTTTCGAAAGAGTACCCAGAGTACAAGAGGAAAACCTTATGCAAAACCCCTGACTACTTCAGACCCTATCCAAGTATCCTCTAACATTGAGAGTCCTCACAAAAGACTTAGGGAAGTGACCATAGATGAATTGAAGCCGCAAAGAAAGACAAAATCCAAACCTATTTCTCCTCATCAACCCCCCATTACTCCTACCTCATCGATACCTACCCCGGATCCTAAGAATGATAGACACTCTTCATGTTTCAAAGGATCTAAGCCTTCCTCTGAAATAACTGATCCTTCTCCAACCATTGAGAAGCTACAAAAAGAGAATTTTCAGCTGCTGCAACAGTTGGAAGATAGGAAGACTATGGACAAACATCTTCACCATGATAATGCAGTCCTCCAAGAAAAGGTGAATTCCCTTCAAAGATTGGTTGACGAGATGACCAAATCCAACTGCAACCTCAGGGACCAATTGAAGCAACACAAGAGGCACACGACCAAATCTTCACAGCAAGAAGGAGAATCTTCTAAAACTGATCCTCCTCAACAAGCTTAGTCATGAGGGGCAATTTATTTTTGTTTGCAGTGGGACTTGCAAAATATTAGGTGTGGGGGTAATTTTGGGCCCGTGATATGAATGATTTTATGACGTTAATTAGATCCTTTATGCTGAATATGTATATGTGTTTTCCTGTTTTGAAGAGTTTTTGAAGAGATTTTGTGTCAGATCACTATGATTCACACCAGGTATGCATAATTCATGTTTTGTGATGATTCTGAGTATAAATCAACATGTTTTTATGATTCCAAGAAACCAATTAGTGTTTTGTATTATGTCACAGGGAAAAATCACAGCTTGTTTTTTCATCTGACACTCCATCCAATACTCCATCCGACACTCAATCCGGTACTCCATCCGGCACTTTGCTGTGCACAAAAACAATGAGAGATTTGGTGGTTATCATATCGACGACCAACGATGGGTGAATCAAAGACATGGGTTTTTCTTGTGCTTGTGGCCTCCAACTATTGAACTCTTGAAGACTCAATTTGGGTTTTTATGTTGGGCGATTATTGGCTTGCCTCATTTCTAGAAGCCATTGACAATTAGGGCATCTTAAATGTGAATTGCTATTTTTAGAGAGGGTCGAACCTTCCAGTGGTCGACCTCTTAGCTTGTAAAAACTATAAATGCCACCTTAGTGGTCAGACAATTGTTAAGTAGAGAGTTAGAGAGAGAAAAAAGACAATTTAGCTCAATTTTCCTATTTTCATTTTGCCAAAATTGTGTAAAGACTGCGTTTTTGGTTTTAATGGTGAATTCGTGTTATTGAAGCTTGTGGTTCACCTTTGAATAGTAACCACGACTTGCTGGGGGGCCCACCAGCAGTCTGGGTGGATATCCAATTATTGTTCTTATGAATTGAATAGCGTAATTGTCTTTTTATTCATTTTCTGTACATGAATTGACATTTTTCTTTCTTATTGTATAAATTGTTGTTTATAGCTTAATTGTTTTAGTTTCTTTTGAAAATTATTATGAAGGATCGTGTTAGTATACAATGATTTGTTAGTTGATAGGAAACAAGCTTGCAATCTTAGATATTAACCATGTGTGTAACTAGATGATAAATTAAGTTTTCTTTATGCTGAAATAGATGATAAAAACAGAGTTTAAAACAAAGTTTTTAATTCATGATTTATTTGATAGGGTTTCGGTGGATGGATAGTCATTAGCCTTTAGTTTTCAATTCTAGTTTGTCTATCTAGTTGATATTTATATTTATTTATTTAATTTGTCATTTAGGTTGCTCATTTGCTTACTTGTCACATGCTGAAATAGTGTTTAATTTCTGTTTATGAGTATTTCCTCTTTTCGCAATTTGAATTGTCAAAATAGAACTAGTTTAGTTTACTTCATGCAATTTATTTCTTATATCTAGGTGGCAATTTTAATTTTTAGTTAATTATTGAGTTTAGTGTAGAATGAGTCTGCTTAATTAGTATAGAATGCAATTGAATTTACTAGAATAGTATCTTTATACTGTTGATGATTAATGTATGATTGAATAATCACATGGATATGCAGGATATTTAATGTTGTTTCCATAATGGCTAAGTTCTCACTGGATTGCCTAATTCACACTTTTCACTTTGCTATCGAAGTCAATATCGAGTTTATCCCTCTTGAATTATCTTTCATATTTAAATGCCATCGTGATATTATAAGACACCAGAGACATAACCATCAACACTATATTTGAGTTTTCTTTCTTTCATAGATTAGAAGATAGTTTCTTGCTTTCATAGATTAGAAGATAATTTCCTTTCTTTTGTAGGATAGATAGTCTTCATGCTTTGGTAAATTAAAGAGTAGTTTTCCTATCATATATTAAAGATTAGTTGTTAATTCCTCTCACTTTCAATTTAGTATATTTCCTTTCATAAATTAGAAGTAGTTGTGAAGTTTAATTTAAGAATATAGTTCACTTGTTTCTTAGCTTAATTAGTTGCTTATTGATTAGTTTACTTGCTATAGAAGTTTTCATAGGTTAGTTAGTTGTTTACTTGCTTCCATAGGATAGTTGCTTATTGAATTTTAGAAGGTTAATTACAAGTAGTTTTGCCATTGTTATTATTTGCTAGGTAGATAATTTGCTTTTGCTTATTGTTATGATTAAGTTAGTTTGCTTTAAGTAGGGTTTTTAATTTCTTTCTTAGAACTATCCATTGATTCTTTGTTCAAATGTTACTTAGGGTACATAGTTTGAGTTTCTTAGTAGGGTCTACTCATTAATAGTCTTTGGTTGAATAGATTATCCCTTAGATAGCCACTTCCTTAATTAGACTATACTACCTCCAATCCTTCTACCTTGGCATATATATTGCTACAACTCTAAGTTTACTTACCCTGGGCTGACAATTTAATTGAGGGTTTTTAGTGTGTTTTTAGTGCATATAGAACACCCATCAAATAACATTTATTTCATGTCCTTGATAACATTCATGTTATTTCCTACCAACAACATGTCATCGACATACACCACTACACAAATGAAGTGATTACAACCCAACTTGGAATATACACAATGATCACCCCTGCTTCTCACAAATGCCATTCCAAGGATGAATGTATCAAAATTTTAGTATGATATCCTAGGTGATTTATTTAGACCATATAGTGACTTCTTTAGCTTACATAACAACTCTTTCTTTCCCTTCACTACAAAGTCTTCTGGATGCTTCATGTAGATTTCTTCTTCTATATCTCCATGTATGAATGATTTCT
>ML822326.1:176851-199182 GCA_009831015.1 Picea engelmannii
AAAGGATAGAGAAAATTCTGCCACTAGTAAATTAGACCTAGACTTTAATTTTCGTGGGCGACATTTTATTAGGGAATTTGTTTTAAAAATTTCTCAACACGTTATTAGTCCTAAGGATATCTGGGTTCATTCATTTATCATTAATAACACGACGTTCCCTTCAGGACACACTCGGTGCTCCAAGGGTGCCACTCGCCTCACCTGTTTCCCGTGCACGACATGCCCTTCATAACACACTACATGCTCCAAGGGTGCCACTTTCCTCTTTCCATTTTGCTTGCGTGACCTACCCTTTAGGACACACCATGTGCTCCAAGGGTGCCATTCACCTCTTGACTGACTTGGTAGACATCAATAACCCCTGGACTCAATACTCCGTCAGGTGAACTTGTGGGAGACTAAGGGCCTCTAAGGAATAAGGCCCCTTCCTTATTGCGAGCCCCTTAGAATCATCGCGAGCGACCGTCGCAGTATGCCCTCATGATATCGTGGGTCCTCTCGAACTAGGTAAATGTTAACCTATAGTTTGAACCACGGTGGGAGTGCTAGTAGGCTGTGGCAGGGTTGCTGTCCACACCTCTCCCTCAACCTATTTGGTAGTCATGCGTGACCCCTTTACTCCACCTGTGAGTCTGGTCGGTAAGCTATCGTCAGCCTGCATCATCAACGAATCATGTTAGAATATATCCATATCATATCATCTAATCATATGCACTAGTATCAAATATAAAACAATCAAACCCCAATGGTACACTCCCCAACTCAATCCAGAGTCCAAGGGGTTCCATCGATGCCTCTGCCTCCTCGAGGTCCAAGATCCTACACACTCAGTAAAACCAAGTCAATAGCACCTGTCTATGTCAATGCAGTAAAACAACATGTCATCAACCCATAACATCTCATAATCAAAATCAAATGTTTAATAGTATAGTAATCCGGATCACTTGCGAGCAAGTGTCCTCAAAGAATAAGTTCGCTCAGTGCATAAGAGAAGGATGTTACATACACCCCCTCTTGGTCTAAAATTCATCCCTAAGTTTCACAGTACAAGTGCCGAAAATGTGTATCACAGTATCATAAGCCCATCTATCAAACAAAAATGGAAACTATTGGCGCATATCATATGCATCCTGCCAGGTGGCAGAGTGCAGACTAAAGCTATCCCACTGGACCTTGACTTGCTCTACCGTTCACCGCCGTAGCTGTTGAATGCGATGATCCAAGATGTGGATCGACTCAGCCTTGAGCACCCCCTCATTCGATACTTGTAAGGAACTTATGTCAATAACATGTGTAGGATCACTAATATAATGTCTCAAAACAGATACATGAAAAACATCGTGCATACACCTCAAAGAATCAGGCAAGGCTAGTCGATAGGCCACATGCCCCTTTCTCTCCACAATCTTGAAAGGTCCCACGAACCTAGGAGAGAGTTTAGCTCCCTTTCCAAACTTGATCGAACTCTTATGCGGTCTAAACCGCAAGAAGACTTGATCACCAACCTCGTAACTATGGTCGACACGGTGCGCATCGACATAACTCTTTTTCTGATCCTGCGCTTCTTTAATCCTTTGTCTTATTGTTTTCATTTGCTCCTCCATTTCTTAGATCGCTTCTGGTCCCACCAATACCCTATCCTCTAGCCGATCCCAACTCAAAGGCATCTGACACGGTCGCTCGTAAAGAAACTCGAAAGGCACCATCTTAATGGTGCTTTGGTAACTGTTGTTATAAGAGAATTCCACCAGTGGCAAGAATTCTTCCCAACGCTTTTGTTGGTCCATCATGTACATGTGCAACATGTCCTCCAAGGTTTGGTTCGTTTGTTCGGTCTTCCCGTCATCTTCAGGTGATACGCCATACTGAAGTTAAGTTGGGTTCCCAAGGCCTCTTGGAAACTCATCCAAAATTATCTGGTAAACACTGATCCATGATCGGATATAATCCTCTTAGGCACGCCATGTAGCCTCACAATCTCACTGATGAAAACTCTAGCTATGTCAGGTTCCTGATACGTTGTACACATAGGAATAAAGTGAGCACTCTTCGTCAAAGTGTCTACTACTACGAAAATCGAGTCATGTCTCCTTGCCGTTAGTGGCAATCCAACAATAAAATCCATCGAAATAACCTCCCATTTCGATTTCGGAACAACGTGTGGTTGTAGTAATCTTGTTGGGTGTCTATATTTAGCCTTCACTTGTTGACATTCTAGACATCTAGCCACATAGTTGACTATATCTTCCTTCATTCCCTTCCAGAAGAATAAGGGTTTAAGGTCTTCCCTCATCTTCGTGACTCCTGGGTGAGCCATGTACACTGCTCTATGAGCCTCGTTTAGGATCAAGCTCCTCAACTCGTCATTTGGTGGTACGTAAATCCGATTTTTAAACCTCAATAAACCATCGTCATCAAACAAAAATCCTTCAAATCTTGGTTACATAATTGTGTTTTGTCCGATAAAACCCTCAACGTCTTTGTACTAGTCATCGTCACACTGTAAAGTTAGAATCTTTTCAGGTAGATTCGTCTGAAGAGGCAACACCAGAAAGATGTCTGGTCTACGACTCAATGCATCTACCACTCACTTCACTGTTCCTTTTATGTAAGTAATCTCGAAGTCGTACTCGCTAAGTAATTCCGACCAACGCCGTTGTCGCGCGTTCAGGTCGCTTTACGTAAAGATGTGTTGTAGTCCACAGTGGTCAGTCTTTAGTTCAAATTTTCATCCAACAAGGTAGTGTCTCCAAACCTTTAAGGCATATATGATGGCTAACAACTCCAAATCATGCATCGCGTAGTTCTCCTCATGCCTTCATGGTTTCCTCGAGATGTAAGTGATCACTCATCCATATTGCATCAAGAATCTACCTAAGCCTTCCTTGGATGTGTCAGTTTGTACCAAAAAGTCCGCGTCCATGTCAGGGACCTTTAGTATTGGTGGTTTTGTCAACATCTCCTTGAGCCTCCGAAATGCTTCCGTGCATTTCTTAGTCCAAACAAACTTCTTGTTTTTCTTTTGCAATTCCGTGAACGGATTTTCTATCTTCGAAAATCCCTTGATGAACTGTCGATAGTATCCTGCTAAACCCATGAAGCTACGCACTTCCGGGACATTCGTCGACGCAGGCCATTCCATAATAGCCTCAACCTTTGCTGGATCCATGACGATACCTTCGCCGGAGATGACATGCCCCAAGTAGTGAATCCTTGATTGATAAAATGAGCATTTGGACAAATTTCCATACAATTTGTGCTCTCGCAAACACTGTAGTACCAAGAATAAGTGCTCGTCATGCTCCTCCATCATCCAAGAGTAAATAAAAATATCGTCAATAAATACTTGGACGAACTTGTCCAGGTACTCGCGGAACACCCCGTTCATCAAACTCATAAATACCCCTGGGGAGTTTGTCAGTCCAAACAGTAAACCAGTAAACTCGTAATGTCCAAACCTCATCTTAAAGGTCGTCTTAGGGACATCATCCTCCTTGATCCATAACTGGTGATACCTTGATCGCAAATCGATATTTGAGAACACCGTCACACCTTTCATCTGATCGAACAGATCATCAATCCTCGGTGAAGGATATTGATTCTTGATTGTGGCCTTGTTCAATTGATGGTAGTCAATGCAGAACCTCCATGACCCATCCTTATTTCGTATGAAAATAACAGGCACACCCCACGGTGACACACTTGGATGTATCAGTCCCAAGTCCAACAATTCCTTTAGTTGCATTCTCAACTCTTGTAAATTTGATGTTGACATCCGATAAGGTGTTCTATCTTTCGGTTTAGTTCCTGGTTTTAGGTCTATAGTAAACTCCAATTCCCTCTCTGGAGGCATCCCAAGTAACTCCTCCGGAAAGACGTTTGCAAACTCTCTCACCACAGGAAGGTGTTCTAGACCTTCCGCTACTCCCTTCTCGTTTAACTCAAGGATTTCATAAAGCTTACATACCTTGTGCATGCTTTTCCGAAGTTGCAAGGAAGAGATGAACCTCAGGGAAACTCCCTGTTTTCAGCCTACAATCACACGCCTTTGTCCCTTGTCATCGACCAAGCTCAACCATTTCATCTTATAGTTGAGTATCACCTCATGCGATTCCAGCCAGTCCATACCGATCACGACATCATAAGATCCTAAGATCGTGACGTACAGGTTGGCCCTGGTGACAAACTATCCCATGTTAAGGATACAACCCATAACCTTTCCTCCAACCTTTTGTTTGGATCCTGAAGCCATCTCTACAAAGATAAACTCATCCTATTTGACCGCCTTTACCTTAATCCTTTTTAGTGCTGCACCAGAAATGAAACTCTCGATAGCACCAGGATCTATCAAAATACTAAGGGTCTGGTCAGCGACACTACCTATCGTCTCGAGCACAGTCGACTGATGCTCTGCCTGACGGTTATTCACCGCTACATGAATCTGATGGGACTTTCCCAAATCTCTCACGATAGTGGGTCCAACTGATCCAGATGCTCTAGTCCTCCCCACAGGGCAGTCGCACTGGTAGTGTGGCTCCCCACACGTCCAACACCCCTTCTTCGGTCCAGTAGTCCTGGTACCCGAAGTAGAAGATGATGGCCCACTGGCCTGGAATCTTGGTCTGTTCTGTTGAACATGCCTAAACTTCTGTTGCTGTGTTCGACGCTGCTGCTCATGCTCTGGTCCCCGATAAGGTGTCCACTGTTGAGGCGCCAGTCGCGAGGTGTAGTGAAAGTGGGTCCTCTTTGGAAGCCATGATATTCAGGCATATGTATGGTGCTAGTGCGCACCAGATGACACCTGTACTGCCAGTCTCGCTGGAGTCCTACTCTGACCCCCACTGATAAGCTCCTCCTCTGCTATGAGAGCCTTCTAGACGACATCATATAAGGTTTGAGGCAATTGAATCCTAACCTTTGCATGTATGCTGCCATTAAGTCCGAACATGAACCTGTTTACCTTGAGTTTCTCAGTGTTAAGATGCAGAGCATACCAGAGTAACTCCATAAAATGAGCCTCGTACTCGGGCACCGTATGACCACCTTGTCGTAAGGCGTTGAACTCATTGAGTTGACACTCAATGAATTCCTCTGATAGGTACCTCTCTCGGAACCGTTCCTTGAACAATTCCCATGACACGTCTTCGACGACCATGTTCAACTGTGGTAGGAGTGTCTTCCACCACAGAAGAGCGCTCCCCTTCAGTTGAAAGACCGCCATGCAGACCTTCATGTTGGAGGTATAGTCGCAAAGTGAAAATCACATCGCCATATTCTCCAACCATGCCTTGGCGGCTGCACCGTCCGGGGCACCAAATAACTCAAGAAATTTAACCTTCTCGAGCTCACGGTGAATGCTACCAGTACTGACTGGAGCACGTGAGGGACCCTCAGGGGGTGTCGACACTCTTGCCTTATCTCTGTCTAAATGGTTGATCAGTGCCTCAGACATGCGCTGAAAAGATCTTATCATTCTGACCACATCACTCACTTCTATCTTCTCTTGCCTAACAACCTGTTCGTCTCCCTATGGGTTAGACCCCTCAGGCGTGGATGCTACTGGAGGTGTCATGCCTCCTCCCCTAGCACCCCATCGTTTGCCTCCGTGACGTCCTATAACCATGATTACCTGCACGAATACAAGTCAACTTAATTAGCAACATCATAATCACATCATATCAACAAAATCTGTAGTGATCCCAGGTCGCGGGTTGAACTGGGTCTGATACCATATGTAACGACCCCAACGTTACGGCCATGGGCGAAGCCAATTTTTTTTTTTTTTTTTTTTTTTTTAAAGATTCAAGGGGTAAGAAGGCAACGACGAAATTTTTTTGACCACACCATAGATGATGAACAGAAGCACACAACCCAGGCAACAGGAAATTACGACACCACACACAGGCACAAGGGAAACCGGGAAAAACAAGGATATAATAACCATGAGTAACGACTAACCACCCAATGCAATAAGACACGCCTACAAGCTAAGGGAAAACTTCCCCTTCCTGACATAACGACGTTGATGAACAAGACTAGAAACTCAAGGTGCGCGAACCAACGCATGCGCCCAAGTCAACATATGATGCTCAACCACACTCACATGGTAGGCACTGACTCCGACCAAGATATCATTCTCCACTAACCCATAAGGCACACCATGATCCCCACATCAGGAATCATGTCATTCCCAGGTGATAGATGCGTCAATAATCTTGGTGCAAACATAAGCTATCCGGACCAAGGACTCTAGAAAACTCTGAAGCACTAGGAACCGAAAACTGACTGGGAGACTATACCTACCCCCACACAAAAGGTCGACGAGACACAAAAGAATGAAGACAAGGGGTGATTCCAGCCCACACGACATCATCCCCGACCCCACCAATCACCTAGGCTAACCAGTCCATGATTACATTCTAATTTAACATGAGTTGCCATTCTAGACGGGGCACGTCTAAGTTATAATTAGTCATTAATGCACCCTCTAATTTCACGTTAGTAAAATCAATCTAGCAAGTCTAAGTAATCAATACTAGAACTATAATTATAAATACAATCTAACCTCAATTATAATCAATTTAGCAAGTCTAAAATTGGCAATCTAGTCTTTACTCACCAATCAAATTTTAATCATTGTTACAACCTAAATGGACAATTCTATAATAATCCAAATCTCCATCCGACTAGCCATTAACTTAGATAACAACATTAACAAACTTAATGTAGAATGCTACCATTATAACCCTTATGAACAATTTAAACCTCAACATGTAGTGTAACTATATTGGCCGAACTAACAATACTAGCAATCCATTAACATTGAGAAGGAAACTACTAACTATTAACATTGCTGGAGCAATTCAACAAGGAAATTAACATGGCAGTTACATAACAATTAATATAGAAATAAAAATACGAATAACACAACTGCCGTCCATTTAACTCACTATGGCAATTAGTTATTAAGAAGAGATCCGCTGACCATTAACTTGCTGTAGCAATAACACGGGCAATTTCAACAACAACTCAATCATTTTTTAAATATCAAATCATGGTCATTCCAACAAGTCAGTTTATGATTCAAATGGCTAAAATCATGTGCAATTTCAACAACAACTCAGTCAACGTTTAAAAGACAAAAACGTGGGCATTCCACAACATCTTGGTCACGAATTAAATGACAAAAATTGTGGGCAAATAAACAACATATCAGTCTACCTTTAAAAGACAAAAACATGGGCATTCCACAAAATTCTTAGTCACGGATTAAATGAAAACATCGTGGGAAAATAAACAACATATCAGTCTAACTTTAAAAGACAAAAACATGGGCATTCCACAACATTCTCGGTCACTAATTAAATGACAAAAATTGTGGGCAAATAAACATCCTATCAGTCTACCTTTAAAAGACAAAAACGTGGGCATTCCACAACATTCTCAGTCATGAATTGAATGAAAACAAATCGTGGGCAATTCAAGAGGAAGACGCAGATATATTTTCTCTGGCAAATTCTTGGATAAGAACATGAACCTCAATCACATTTAATGGTAAAAATCATGGGCATTCAACAGGAAGATGCAGAGGTCATTTAATTGCAATTCATGGGCATTCACAGGAATCCAATAGCAGTAAGTTTTTAATACTTAACTCAGTCTTCAACAAGGGCAAAAATTTCCCCAGTAGTAAAATGAAATGCAGTCCAGAGAGGGGCAAATTTCTAGGCAAGAGGTAATAAAAAAAACAGAAATTCTTAAGTGCAAGACATAGACTTAGAAATTTAATTGTTTCTCCATTTCCAGAATTCCAAATGTCAAAATGCAGGCATGAAATCATTTTGTTTTTCCATTTCCAGAATACCCAATATAAAAAATGCAGGCATGAAGTCATTTCGTTTTTCCATTGCCAGAATACCAAATATAAAAAAAAATGCAGACGTGAAATCATTTCGTTTTTCCATTGTCAGAATACTAATACAATGTAGACAACAATAAGAGAAACACAAGGATCCAATGGGAAAAGTCATGGAAATGATCGCATGGATTCTATCAATCAAGGTGTAGAGAAAAGCCAACCAGGATCCAAGATAATCCATACATAGAGGTCTTTTCCAGATGGAAAAATCAACAATCATCTAAGGACAAGAATAGAGGTAGACAACTAACAGGAACGTCCTTCGCTCATCATCCACACACAGAAAAGAAGGGCGTTGAGATCCATAGGTCTATTAACGATGAAGCAACGATCGTAGATCAGGCTTCTGACCGATTGCTCAGGCGAGGACTGATGAGCTAGGGATGAAGGGAAAAACAACCACAAACTTCACAAATCAATACACCCAAGGTGGTCAAGGCATGCCGGGAATCGAAGGCCATGGGTGCCAAACAATCATCAAGCTAGGCTAAGGAAAATTCAGTCAACAACTAGAACGCTAGACAATCAATTTTCTTACCCTCTAAACATGCAGATCCAAAGCATATTACTACTACGATCTACCATACAAAATGAATAAAGTGTATTGTTGCCCGATCGCTCGCTCTGAGTTGATGTCCCACTTGCTCCGTGCAACACCCTCTTGTTGACCGACGAGACTTCACCGGTACCTCCCAGCCAATGCTAGGGGTACTCTTCTTCCCCCGTAGCCCCCCGAGCTGCAAAGGGGCCATGCATGCTAACCGAAGAATCAACTAGCTCCTAGCTCGCCTCACAAGGTCGAGCTACCACTCCTTACCGAGCTGGGTATCCCAACTCCCACAAGCTAAGTCATTCAAGTAGATATTTCTATAGCGTAACATTACACAAACAAAAGAGATCCTTCATCCTTCTCCTCCCTTCAATATATAGAGTTTCAAAGTCCCTTACTTTCCCAAATCCCATTTTATTTAAAGTTTAACAAATTAATTCAAAAAAATTTCGTCCCCGTACATGTGTCACCCATCCCCTTCTTTCCTTCATAAATTAATTTCTTTAATTAATTAATTACCCTTATTTCCCTCACCCACCTAGAGTTACTCCTAGAATCGCTCCTAGGTGTCCCCAAATTCTCTTACAGTTTTTAATGGCTTTCCCCATTATTAATTTGCTAGTTCAGTTTAAAATTAGAAAGTTCTTACATGGTAGATACCTAACTAAGTTTGACTTTCTTCTTTTTCACTTGTGTTTCCCTTTTCTTTTTATGTTTCCCTCTTTTCCTAGTTTCCTAATTATTCTAGATTTCCCTCTTTCCCCTTTTCTTTTAGAACTCAATTTGGTAGGTGTAGAAATTAACTTTTAATTATCATAATATAATAAAATAATTATTTATTTATATATATATATATACATAGTTTTTTATTTTTTTTATAAGGGATAGAGAAAATTCTGCCACTAGTAAATGAGACCTAGGCTTTAATTTTTCATGGGCGACATTTTATTAGGGAATTTGTTTTAAAAATTTCTCATCACGTTATTAGTCCTAAGGCTATCTGGGTTCATTTATTTATCATTAATAACACGACGTGCCTTTCAGGACACACTAGGTTCTCTAAGGGTGCCACTCACCTCACTTGTTTCTCGTGCGCGACGTGCCCTTCAGGATGCACTATGTGCTCCAAGGGTGCCACTCCCCTCTTTCCATTTTTCTTGCACGACGTGTCCTTCAGGATGCACCACATGCTCCAAGGGTGCCACTCGCCTCTTGACTGACTTGGTAGACATCAAAAACCCCTGGAGTCAATACTCCACCAGGTGAACTTGTGGGAGACTAATGGCCTCTAAGGAATAAGGCCCCCACCTTATTGCACACCCCTTAGAATCATCGTGAGCGACTATCGCAGTCTTCCCTCATGGCATCGTGGGTCCTCTCAAACTAGGTAAACATTAACATACAGTTCGAGCCACGGCGAGAGTGCTAGTAGGTTGTGGCAGGGTTGTTGTCCACACCTCTCCCTCAATCTCTCTGGTAGTCATGCGTGACTCCTTTACTCCACATGTGAGTCTGGTCGGAAAGCTATATTCATCCTGCATCATTAACAAATCATGTCAGAATATATCCATATCATATCATCTAATCAGATGCACTAATATGACATATAAAACAATCAACCCCAATGGTACACTCCCCGACTTGATTCGGAGCCCAAGGGGTTCCATCGATGCCTCTGCATCCTCGAGGTCCAAGATCCTAAACACTTAGTAAAACTGAGTCAATAACACCTGTGTATGTCAATGCAGTAAAAAAACATGTAATCAACCCATACCATCTCATAATCAAAATCAAATGTTTAATTATAATAATCTGGATCACTTGCGAGCAAGTGTCGTCAAAGAATAAGTTCGCTCAGTGCACAAGATCGAGATGTTACATTAATACATTTAATATGAGATATCTTGGTCTTCTATAGTATTTTCTTGGTCTTCAATTTTTACCTATGTCTAATGTTTTGATCCTCTATTAATTTAAATATTTCTTGGATCTCTTGAACCATTTTAATATGGTTGAATATAATCCATGTGATACCCTTTTTTATCCTGGGATTAAGATGGCTATATATTGTTGGTCTTCTAAAGTTAACACCACTTTTTATTGACAACTGGTCGATAGCCTTATTTATTTAACTCACAGTCAACCTGCTATTTCCTTTGTTGTTAGTGTGGTTTCTTAGTTTATGAAGGATCCACATGCTAGTCACTTGAAAGATGCATAATGAATTATTTTTTACATCAAGGGTACCCCTCATCTTGGTATCAAGTATTGTTGTAATTCATATTTGTTAGTTGTCTTCAGTGAATCCGACTAGGAAGACAACAATGATGATCAAATTTCACTTTCTGGCTATGTGTTTATATTTAACACTGGACCTCTAGTTTGGTCATGCAATAAAAAAATGGTAGTCTCTCTCTCGACTATAGAATATGAGTATCATGGTGTTGTCAATGTAGGTACATAGTATTTTTGGATTCGTCAACTTTTGGGTGAACTTAGATTTCCTATTTAGACCTCGACTATTGTCTATTGTAAGAATCATAGTGCAATTCAAATTATTGATAATCCTATTGACCATAGTAAAACAAAACATGTCAAACTTCAAGCTCACCACTTGAGACAATTAGTTCAAGAAAAGGTTATCACTCTTTTCTATTGTAAAACTGATGATCATATTGTCGATCGGGTGGCTACTAAGGATCAAAGGAGGTATTTGAGGGGGTGACAAGGGAAGCTCAGGCTGCCCTTGGATATTATGCATGGGGCTGGAGGTGTGGATTGCGATGAGAGATAATTGGGAGGGGGTGAGCTTGATGTGTCTTGAGAGAGCGTTGTAATGCATTGATCCTCTTCTGGACTTGGCCCTCTCTCTTGGAATGGTGGAGGGATTTCGGAGGCTGGACTGTGGTGGAGTGAAGGCGAAGGGTGAAGGGACTGGTGGGGAGAGCCCGAGAGAGCCAATGATCGAGAGAAATTGCAGAGGGAAAATGAGAGAATTCGCCCGAGAGAGTTGAGGAGAAAGAGAGAAGGGACTGGTGGGGAAATCTCAAGAGATCCCGAGAGAGCCTAGGAGGAAGAGAAATTGCAGAGGAAAAATGAAAGAATTCGCCCAAAAGAGACAAGGAGAAAGAGAAATTATAGAGGGAAAATTAAAGAATTTGCTAAGGCATTTTCCTTCATAGTGCATCTCGAGTTGACAGGGTGGCTAGCCATGAAAACTGAGGTGAAGACTTCCCTATCCCTGGTGCCTAGCACAATATGCCAGGTCTGGCTCATGCGGGGGAGGCATTAAACATGCGAGGTTGTCCAGGCGCACTGCTTTTTCTCTCCACTGAGTGTGGGTCATTCTACAACAATGAATGGAGGGCTGGCGGCTGGGGTTATTAACTCCCGTTGCTGCCCCGTGCCATATGTCCTCAGGTTTTGTCCAATTGTCACCCCATTCGGGGCTCTACAACCTAATGTTAGCATGATGTTATATTTTACATTAAACATTAAGAAAAAATAAATTTGTGTCAATTAGAAAAAGTATAACAATAATAAAAATAAAGTTGGCTCAATTAAATGAAAAGATAAAAAAAATACACTTTAAGAAATTTAATCCCCTTGATACTTTATAAACCCAATTTAAAATAAATCTAAGATAATAATATTATAAAAAATATTTTTATAAACCATTGTGATATTATTTATTTTTATATAATATTGCTTTAAAAAATAAATTTATCACACTAAAAAACATTTAAACTTTTATCTCTTAAAGAATTAGAAGTATTTGACTATAATTTGTTAAATATGAGATATTGCTATATTAAATTACTGGAAATCCATTCCTTGGGTGTAGGAGATATCCAAAAGGATTTAAAAAAACCAAAAAAGAGTTTACTTTAACTATTTTCGACTATAATGGAAGGTATTCAAATTTTTTAGCTCACACTTTAAAGAAATTTCACCACTAAAACAAAAAAAAAGAGTCTATTTAAATGACTATTTAGATTATACATCACAATAAATAAAACTAGACAAATTTCTTCCCAATGTCATCTGGAGAACATTATTCTTATTACACATTATGAAACAACTCTTTGCAATATGTGCAATATCTTCTCCTAGTGTAAACATTATGATACTTTTATTGGAATTTAAATATCACCAATTATCTACCAACAAAGTATATTAGACAGATACCTTAACATGAAATGGATTCTTGGGAGGATTGTAGTAGATATCGATCCCCTAACATGTTTTTTGTCAAACAATTAATTGTGTTTCAACATATGAAGGTTGATCTCAGATACTGTCTGGAAATACCCCACCTATGAAAAATATATTTATTCCAATGTGCAAGCCTATTGTCAATGGAAACATTACATTCTGGGAAAGGAGACAATCACTCACATTGATCACAAGCCTCTGCAATTCATACATACACAGGGGAAGTTGTAGAATGACTTCCATCAAAAGTGGTCCACATACCTACAATAGTTTCATATCAACATGAAGTATGAAACATGGAGCACAAATCATGTTTCTGACTTCCTCAGTTTCCCTCCCGTTGTTGCACTCACCATAGTGCTCCATTCTTGTGGGAATGAGGCATCTAAGTGGCCCCAACTTTATTAGCATGACCTTGACTTCACCAACATCTATAAGCTCTTGGGTACAGGAGAAAATGTCACCGATTTTCACATCCAAGATGAATTGTTATGTCATCTGGGCCACCTTTGTGTTCCCACAAGCGAGTGTGCAAATCTGATTTGGGAGGCTCACTACAGTCGGATGGTAGGATATTTTGGAGTGGAGAAAACTGTGGTCATTATATAGAAACATTTTTGTTGGCCAAAACTTCGAAAATACGTTAGCAAGTATATCATATCTTGCACTACCTGTGCCATTGACAATCCAACCATCAAGAATCAAGGCTTATGCACCCCTATTCCTACTCCCGAGAGGCCTTGGGAATCCATCTCGATGGATTACATGTTTGACCTTCCATCCAATAAGCATGGAAATGATTGTGTATTTATGGTAGTTGATTGGTTTTCAAAGATGGCCATGATCACTTCTTGGAAGAAGAGCATCACAATGGTAGATACTGTCAAGCTATTCTTCGAACGGGTGTGGGTCCATTTTGGGATACCACAAAACATCACCTCAGATCAGGACAACAGGTTCCTCAATACATTTTGGTTGAGTTTTTGGTCACTCTTGTACACCAAGCTCACTAAATCCACTTCTTTCCACCCCCAAACCAATGGGTAGATAGAGGTCTTCAATCATATGATTATGCACATCCTATGCATGTACAACTCTAAGCATCCACGTACATGGGGTGCAAGTCTTTCCTATGTTCAACACAACTACAACAAGGCTCTCGATAGCTCCATCGACCATAGCCCATTTTAGGTGGGGATGGGATTCCAACCCTTGGGTCCCATTGATGTTGCACTACCTCTTAAAACCACACAGGAAGAATCTTCCCATGTTCAGTCTAACGCTGGAAAAGCCACCAGATTCATTGAGAGGATTCAGTACATCTTCCAACAGGTCTATGGGATTTTGCAGAAAGCCAATGCTAAGTACAAGTAGCGCCATGATCAACATCGGGTACTACACCAGTTTTAGGTGGGAGACAAGGTATGTTTACATTTGTAGAAAGAGAACCTTATAGGGCCCCATCGAAATCTCTGCCCACTTTGGTATGGTCCTTACACTATCACCAAGGTTGTGGGTAGCAATTCTTTTGAGCTCAACACTCCATCCTTCCTTAGCTTGCACCCAGTGTTCAATGTGGACCTCCTTCGACCATATTTTACACTATTATTGGACACCTTAGACATCATAGAACAATTGACACCAATAGAGCTCAACCTTGAATGCATGGAACATGCATCCACTAATCAGATAGTGGATACACAGGTCAAGGGCGCTCACCAACAAAGGATCCAGCTTTATCGGGCTGTCAAGATAGGGAAGCTCCTACACCAAGGAAAGTGGCTAACCTTGGGAAAAATTCAGCATACATTTCCTCATCTAATGGGGGAACTCAACACAATGGAGACCATTTCTTCCTAAGGGAGGAGGAATGATCCAGGTGGATATTGGTGGCCACCCACCTATTCCAACTGCCTCCTCTTGACAGTTTTTAGTTAAACACCTTCTTCTGTAATTCTTTGTAATTGTGGGTTCTACACTTGTGGGGATGTCTAAAGCCCTACACAGCTTCCAGGTGGATATTGGTGGAATCACACCTAATCCAACTGGATTATTTTGGATGTTTTCATGCCAGTACATCTTTCCGTACTTCCAGGGCTATTTTGGGGCCCTAAATAATGTTTTTTTTGGATTTCCACAATCAAATTATAGATGGAGTCAAAGTTTGATGACATAATGTGTATTTCTCAAAAATACCTTTCCAATGGGCTATCACGCGCCTAAAATGAAGGTCGTATGCAAAATTTATAACATGAGGAAGTTTAGGTACCAACTTACCCATCGAGGCCCACATAAATTTTCGCAAGGTGGTTCTTTCAGATTCATCGCATCAGTTTTTTATTCAACGTTTCATACCAAACAAATGTGGTCCATCATCATGAAGAGTTTTAATATGTGGCATCTTAAAACTCTTCCTGATGATGGACCACATTTGTTTGGTCTGAAACGTTGAATAAAAAAGTGATGCGATGAATCTGAGAGAACCACCTTATCATAACAGCAATCTCAAAAGTCTCAGAACTGAAATAAATTTTGGGGTTTCATCTCCTAGGTTTAGGATTTTGGATGTCTAGGGTTTTGGCATTCATGAGTAATGTTAAAAAGGCCTCTGGAGCCTCATTGTAATCATTCTGCGCAGATGGATGTGCATAGCAGTGACATCTCTTCTCAGAGATAGCTACCACCATTCAAGCAAGTTGTTTTCAGTTATGTAGTTTTACAATTTCAACCTATTTTGTTTATTCAATAGAGGTTATTGTTCAATAGATATCTATTTTTTTCTCAGTATCTTTGTGTTATTGTATTCAGTCTATTATTCTTTTCGTTCCACTCATAAATCCAGATCACTTCAACTCTAAAAAAGCGATGGAAAGAACATAACCCATTGGAGCTTGCTAATAGTGATCTATGCTCTATTAATAAGATTTCATTACTAGGTACCAAGTTTATTTTTTTCTTTATCGATGATATCTCTAGATTTACTTGGGTCTATTTATTAAAAAATAAGAGTCACGTCTTTGAAAAATTTAAGCAATTCAAGGAATTGGATAAAAATCAATGTGATCGAACTATCAAATGTTTGAGATATGATAATGTTAGAGAGTATGTGAATCAACTGTTTGAAGAATATTTTTTTCAATCATGTATTGCTTGGCATATGTCTGTTTCTCATACTCATCATCATAATGACATAGTGGAAATAAATAGTTAGAGTTTAGTCAAAATTCTTCAATGTCTTTTGCAGGACAAATATCTATCGACTATGTTTTGGGTCAAAGCTATTTACTATGCCAAGTATTTGTTGAATCAGATTCTGACTAGAGCTATCAATTTTGTGACTCCAATTGAGAGATTGTGTGGAAATCAACCCTTAGTCGGTCACCTCATAGTATTCCAATGTATTTCTTGGGCTCTCATTTACAATGATTCCAGGAATACATTGGATGAAAAAAGTCATACTTGCATCATGATGGGATACTCCAAAGAATATGAGGAATATCGATTATTTGACCCTGTGAAATGATAGATCATTATCAAGAGAAATGTATTTTTTGATGAGGAGTCTTTAGGAATGCAGTTGTTGAATTACCTCTTTGGTATATTAAAGGATGATTCGTTTGATATTTTTTTCGATAATGGACCACATGTTCCTTTCTTTAGCATTTCAGCTAGGAAGTGAATCCTTGTTCCTCATTCAACCTAATAGTCGATTTTTGTGTCAAATGGTTCTCAATCTGTTCTGAATGAAATTTTTACTTCTTATGATCAACCTTATCAAGTGAATGCTAGTACATCATCCCCTTGTCTCCCTCGATGTGATTCTAAGATGATTGAAGATACAAGACCTGATGTTGGTGATGTATCTTCATGCCATCAGACTCAGATTTAGAAGCACCAAGAAAGTGTTGCTTTGATGAATCATTTTCTTGAAATTTTTGATCCTATATCTTATACAGATGTGAAAGGAAAACCTAAATGGGAGTAAGCTATGCAAGTTAAAATGATCTCTTGTTTAAAAAATCATAGTTGGGATTCAGTTCATCAACCTCAATGGAAGAACATCATGAAATGTCCATGGGTTTACAAGATCAAATTTACCTTTGAAGGTGTTTTCTAGCATCATAAATATTGTTTGGTCGTGAATGGATTTTATTAGCAACACGACATCAACTAGACCGAGAATTTTTCTCCTATTGAAAATATGAATTATGTTCAACTGATTCTTTCCCTTGTTGCTCTCTTCGGATGGTAGATCCACTAGATGGATGTTAAAATTTCCTTTCTTCATGGTGACTTATCTGAAGAAATATTTATGGAACAAGCCCTCATTTTTTGACAGATTCCAATATTTTTTGTCACCTACATAAGTCCCTTTATGGTATTAAACAGGCTCCAAGGTCCTAGTATGTTAAGATTGAACATTTCTTTCTCAATCTTGGATTAAAATCTTGCGAATCTAATCACAATGTTTATGTATTACATGATATTGCTAATATGATTTTTGTTGTATATGTTTTTGATTTGGTGATAACTGGAAATAATCTTGATCTAATTCTTAGACTGAGGAGACAACTTGTTAACACTTTTAATATGGTATATCTTGGTCTTCTGCATTATTTTCTCGGTCTTCAAGTTTTACCTATGTCTGATGTTTTGTTCCTCTCTTAATTTAAATATTTCCTCGATCTCTTAAACCATTTTAAGATGGTTTACTATAATCCATGTGATACCCCATTTAATTTTAAGATTAATATGACTATAGATTGTTAGTCTCCTAAAGTTGACACCACTCTTTATTGACAACTGGTTGGTAGCCTTATTTATTTAACTCACATTCATCCTTATATTTCCTTTGTTGTTAGTGTGGTTTCTTAGTTTATGAAGGATCCACATGCTAGTCACTGAAAAGATGAATAATGAACTGTTTCTTACATCAAGGGTACCTCTCACCTTGGTATCAATTATTGTCGTAGTTTAGATTTGTTAGTTGTCTTCACTGAATCTGACTAGGTAGGTGATAGTGATGATCAAAATTTCACTTCTGGCTATGTTTTTCTATTTATCACTAGACCTATATTTTGGTTATGCAAGTAAACATTGGTACTCTCTCTCTCTCTCTCTCTCATACAAAAACTGAGTATCATGGCACCGTCGATGTAGGTACAAAGGATTTTTGGATTTGTCCACTTTTGGGTGAACTTGGATTTCCTATTTATACCTTGACTATTATATATTGTGGCATTTAGAGTGTGTGCTATATCTAGAGAGGTAAAGGGGGGCACTGAAGGGCCCATAGTGATAATAGTGGAAGCCATTCAATGTAATATGGACTAGGTCCACTATGTTATTAAATAAGACCCACTATAGTAGTTATATATATGAGTGCACTATATAAATGGGTTCAAGCAATGTAATGGAAAGTCAATAAGTATTGTATTTGGAACAGTAGCTCATTAGGAGGTTTCCCCCTCAAAGAGACAAGTGAATAGGAGTGGATCCCTTCCATAATATGATCTATTGTATGTTATTTTCCTACCTCAAGGGTTTTAATAATAGTAAGTGGGAGTTATTATATATTGTTCTCTAGATATATTGTGGTGTTTTTTGTATTCAAGTCTTCGGTACTTAACAAGTGGTATCATAGAACTTTCTTCGGCCATAAATAGGGAAATATATATTTTTTATTTTGCATATTTTTTTGAAGAAGAAAAATAGGGCCACGACACTCCGGACAATTCCTGTAGTTTTCTATGTAGAATTTGTAGAAAATGGTTTTATATATGAGTTCCCATTGGAAAAAAAACAAATTTCAAAAAAACAAGTTCATTTGAAATGGAGTTTGGGAAGTGAAGTTATCATCTTTTTAAAATCTAATATTTTTCATATTTTTTTTTTCGTGGATAGGCGTGCAATTTTGTTGATTGTTGTAGCATATGAGGATGCATTTTCCAAAACAATGTACATGTATGAGTTCCTCTTTCAAAAATATCCCATTTAAAAAACCAAATCATCCGAATTGGAGCTCGGTAAGTGAAGATATCACTAATTTAAAATCAATTATTTTTAGAGTCTTCGTGACGATGATGGGATTGTAGAGCTCATAACTTTTCACACAGTTCTTAGATTGCTACCAGATTAACGCCATTGGATAGATAATTTTAATATATTTCTTTTGGTATCTTATATGTGGTATTTCTAATGGATATTCACTCCCGACTCATCATGGAAATTCACCTGGAGATGGAAGTGATCAAGACAACATTTCAAGAATTCAAAGTTGCAAGGAAAAATATTCAGGAGAGATATATTATGAAGAATACATACAATTACATCAAAAGAGAATATACTCAAGACACATATTCTTCGTATGATTACGAGGATGAATGTGATGATTGGTATATGGATAGTTTTCATTTCTTGGATGACAACCACTTTCATATTTTATATGATGACTCTACTCCATCTTATGTAGAAAACATCAATGTGACAAATATGGAGCCAGTTATGGCTACCAATGTCTAGATTTCCTATTCTACAATGGTATTGTTCCTTCCCAATTCAACTTCAACCCTTTCCAACTATGTGGATGGATCTACATAGTTGGATCCACAAGTCTAGTGTATACCTTTGGATCAACCAACTATTGATCTCTTACATATTCAACGTGGAGTTCACATGAGCAATCAGACATGGAACCCATGTTTATAGTGGCAGTTGGAGTACTTTAGCATGGTGGTTCGCATTCCCACATGGGACCATAGTTCTCTAGCCTACTTTAGCATTATGGTCCACACTAATCCATGGGGCCCTAGTATATGATTGTACAATGATTTCATAAGGGGGATGTAATGTAGTCTAGATAGAGAGGTAATGAGGGGATCAAAGGGCCCATAGTGATAATAATGGAGGCCATTCAAGGTAAGGTGGACTAGGTCCACTATATTATTAAATAAGGCCCACTATGGTAGTTAGATATATTAGTGTGAACATAATAAGTGTAAGAGAACTTGTCATAAGGTTTCACTTCTAGAATTTTCCTTCTCTAGAATTTTCTTAGGTGGCTGGTTGAAATATATAAAGGGGCTCAAACAATGTAATGGGAAGTCAATAAGTAATGTATTTGGAGTAGTATCTCATTAGGAAATTTCCCCCTCAAAGAGGTAAGTGAACAGAAGTGGATCCCTTCCATACTAGGATCTATTGTATAGTTTTTCCCTACCTCAGGGTTTTTTTTAATAATAATAAATGAGAGTGATTTTATATTGTTCTCTAGATATTTTGTAGTGTTTTTCTATATTCAAGTATTTGGTACTTGACATAGCGCAATTTAGGTTACTGATAATACTACTACCCATAGTAAAATGAAACATGTCAAACTTCATGCTCACTAATCGAGACAATTAGTTCAAGAGAAGGATCACTATCACATCAACATGTAACATGTCAACCTGTCATTGTTTCCAACCTATCACATCAACCTATGATTTTCAACCTATCATTATCAACCTGTAACTGATCATCAACCTATAACTTGGCACTGTCACTCGTACTCAACATCAACTATACTAGATCCACAATCACCAAGAGCACTTTCCAACTAGATGCTCAACATCAACAACACATGCCTCTACCAAGCATGTACCAAGATCACCAACATACCATCACATGATATGTGTCTCAACCATGTACCAAACCATCAATCTGTATCATACCAAGTATCAATCGTGTACCTCAATCTATAACACAACAAGTGCATCAACCATGCACCAACACCTGTACAACAACAAGTGCATCAACCATGCACCAACGCCTATACCATGGATGACACTCTTGTCTATTGCAAAAACGATGATCAAATTGTCGATATCTTTACCAATCCATTGTCTAAAATTTATGTTTACTAAGCTCCACACTATGCTTAGGCTTCACAGAGCTGCAACTATGGGGGGTATCCTGTTGTCATAATTTCACCTCGTGAACCTCCAGAACTATGTGTTGATGGGAGGGGGTTCTTGGAACCTTAGTTTCGATGGTTCATCATAGATACTAGAGATAGTCGGTCAGTTAGTTGAATTTTAGCTCGAGATAGTTGGCCGGGTGGTCGACTAGAAAAACACTCAAATAATTGACTAGCAATTGGAGATAGTTGGTCGGGTGGTCAACTAGGCATTCATTTGGACAATCAACTAGATATTGGAGGCAGTCGATTGATGGATCGACCAACCAAGAAATTGACTATGTGTTGGACGATGATATGGTTGGGTCGACTTTGTAATTCGACTCGCTGACACAACATCACAGGTTTTCTTGAAATTGTTCCAACCACCGATGGTTATATGTGGACAAGATATTCCCAATTTCAAGGAAATTGGTTAGATCCTGAGACTATTGACAAAGGCACCCATGGGTTGATTTCAAAAAATGTGGTGATTAATCACGATTGTATTCAATAATTCATTGTTATGTTCTGATCATAATGGGTTGTGCTTAAGCAATAAAATGATTTCTTTAGACACCATTAATCTTCTTGGAGTATTGTTCCCTCATTTATCTCTGTATATTATGTTAGGTTCTTCTCAGGGTTACACCCATTTCCCAATACTGCTTAAGAAAAACTCTGACAACAACCTCAACTACAACAATTTATGTAGGCTTCTTGTGTCTGAATGAGGACGAAATACCTCCAACTAATTTCCACTCCTAGAAAATCAGGGAGAATGGTAGGATCTAACTCAATTTTTAAAAGGAAAAAGTGAATCTCCCTCACAAATACAGGAGGGATAATGGTTTTGGATATAATTCTTTTAAAATAAATTTGGGGATAAGTATAGTCATGCCCATTTATAGAAATAAGTCTCCAACCAAAATTCCAAACCACCTAATTTTTCCCATGGGCAAAATTTGACCCCTAAAATTTTCCTTGACTATAATCAATGAACCAAACACTAGTACATGGGAACATGAATTTGAGTTGGAAACAAAAAATTTCAAATCCTCAAGATTATTTCTAACCTTCTCTTATTTTTCAACAACATTACATTCATCTATTCTATGTGTGGATACCTTAAACATCCATTTCTTATGTTGGTACAAATTGTCCATACTTACAACAATATAAACAACTACTTTATTCTATCCACTTGTGCATGTCCTATTTGATGATGTTGCACTTGATGAAAGTGTATTTTTCCTTCCTTGTTTTTCATCCATGGCTTCCCTTTGTGAGGCTAATTTCTTTTAGTCATCAAAGCTAAATGTATAATCTCTTCTTTTCTAGAACATTCATTCTCCTCTCTTCTTCTCATATAAGAATACTTTTCATAGAATCAAAATATGGTTCCTTTTCTATTTCTACAACACTAGTGATACACTTAATAAAATCAATATTGCAGTTAGTTACTTTCTGTGAAATATCACCAACTTTACCTTTTAATTTCTCCACTCCACACAAATAGTAATTGATAATGCCATTTTCTTCCATTGTAATAGAAATAAGCATAAATTTAAGAAATATAACTCTATCTATCTTCATTGTTTCATACCAAACTTTTAATGTATCCCATGTATTAATGGATGTCTAGCAACCACTTATGTGGTGAATGATGATATCTTTCAGTGACATTCTCAACATAATCTTTGTCTTTCTCT
>ML822326.1:199282-213555 GCA_009831015.1 Picea engelmannii
ATATTGCTATATTAAATTACTGGAAATCCATTCCTTGGGTGTAGGAGATATCCAAAAGGATTTAAAAAAACCAAAAAAGAGTTTACTTTAACTATTTTCGACTATAATGGAAGGTATTCAAATTTTTTAGCTCACACTTTAAAGAAATTTCACCACTAAAACAAAAAAAAAGAGTCTATTTAAATGACTATTTAGATTATACATCACAATAAATAAAACTAGACAAATTTCTTCCCAATGTCATCTGGAGAACATTATTCTTATTACACATTATGAAACAACTCTTTGCAATATGTGCAATATCTTCTCCTAGTGTAAACATTATGATACTTTTATTGGAATTTAAATATCACCAATTATCTACCAACAAAGTATATTAGACAGATACCTTAACATGAAATGGATTCTTGGGAGGATTGTAGTAGATATCGATCCCCTAACATGTTTTTTGTCAAACAATTAATTGTGTTTCAACATATGAAGGTTGATCTCAGATACTGTCTGGAAATACCCCACCTATGAAAAATATATTTATTCCAATGTGCAAGCCTATTGTCAATGGAAACATTACATTCTGGGAAAGGAGACAATCACTCACATTGATCACAAGCCTCTGCAATTCATACATACACAGGGGAAGTTGTAGAATGACTTCCATCAAAAGTGGTCCACATACCTACAATAGTTTCATATCAACATGAAGTATGAAACATGGAGCACAAATCATGTTTCTGACTTCCTCAGTTTCCCTCCCGTTGTTGCACTCACCATAGTGCTCCATTCTTGTGGGAATGAGGCATCTAAGTGGCCCCAACTTTATTAGCATGACCTTGACTTCACCAACATCTATAAGCTCTTGGGTACAGGAGAAAATGTCACCGATTTTCACATCCAAGATGAATTGTTATGTCATCTGGGCCACCTTTGTGTTCCCACAAGCGAGTGTGCAAATCTGATTTGGGAGGCTCACTACAGTCGGATGGTAGGATATTTTGGAGTGGAGAAAACTGTGGTCATTATATAGAAACATTTTTGTTGGCCAAAACTTCGAAAATACGTTAGCAAGTATATCATATCTTGCACTACCTGTGCCATTGACAATCCAACCATCAAGAATCAAGGCTTATGCACCCCTATTCCTACTCCCGAGAGGCCTTGGGAATCCATCTCGATGGATTACATGTTTGACCTTCCATCCAATAAGCATGGAAATGATTGTGTATTTATGGTAGTTGATTGGTTTTCAAAGATGGCCATGATCACTTCTTGGAAGAAGAGCATCACAATGGTAGATACTGTCAAGCTATTCTTCGAACGGGTGTGGGTCCATTTTGGGATACCACAAAACATCACCTCAGATCAGGACAACAGGTTCCTCAATACATTTTGGTTGAGTTTTTGGTCACTCTTGTACACCAAGCTCACTAAATCCACTTCTTTCCACCCCCAAACCAATGGGTAGATAGAGGTCTTCAATCATATGATTATGCACATCCTATGCATGTACAACTCTAAGCATCCACGTACATGGGGTGCAAGTCTTTCCTATGTTCAACACAACTACAACAAGGCTCTCGATAGCTCCATCGACCATAGCCCATTTTAGGTGGGGATGGGATTCCAACCCTTGGGTCCCATTGATGTTGCACTACCTCTTAAAACCACACAGGAAGAATCTTCCCATGTTCAGTCTAACGCTGGAAAAGCCACCAGATTCATTGAGAGGATTCAGTACATCTTCCAACAGGTCTATGGGATTTTGCAGAAAGCCAATGCTAAGTACAAGTAGCGCCATGATCAACATCGGGTACTACACCAGTTTTAGGTGGGAGACAAGGTATGTTTACATTTGTAGAAAGAGAACCTTATAGGGCCCCATCGAAATCTCTGCCCACTTTGGTATGGTCCTTACACTATCACCAAGGTTGTGGGTAGCAATTCTTTTGAGCTCAACACTCCATCCTTCCTTAGCTTGCACCCAGTGTTCAATGTGGACCTCCTTCGACCATATTTTACACTATTATTGGACACCTTAGACATCATAGAACAATTGACACCAATAGAGCTCAACCTTGAATGCATGGAACATGCATCCACTAATCAGATAGTGGATACACAGGTCAAGGGCGCTCACCAACAAAGGATCCAGCTTTATCGGGCTGTCAAGATAGGGAAGCTCCTACACCAAGGAAAGTGGCTAACCTTGGGAAAAATTCAGCATACATTTCCTCATCTAATGGGGGAACTCAACACAATGGAGACCATTTCTTCCTAAGGGAGGAGGAATGATCCAGGTGGATATTGGTGGCCACCCACCTATTCCAACTGCCTCCTCTTGACAGTTTTTAGTTAAACACCTTCTTCTGTAATTCTTTGTAATTGTGGGTTCTACACTTGTGGGGATGTCTAAAGCCCTACACAGCTTCCAGGTGGATATTGGTGGAATCACACCTAATCCAACTGGATTATTTTGGATGTTTTCATGCCAGTACATCTTTCCGTACTTCCAGGGCTATTTTGGGGCCCTAAATAATGTTTTTTTTGGATTTCCACAATCAAATTATAGATGGAGTCAAAGTTTGATGACATAATGTGTATTTCTCAAAAATACCTTTCCAATGGGCTATCACGCGCCTAAAATGAAGGTCGTATGCAAAATTTATAACATGAGGAAGTTTAGGTACCAACTTACCCATCGAGGCCCACATAAATTTTCGCAAGGTGGTTCTTTCAGATTCATCGCATCAGTTTTTTATTCAACGTTTCATACCAAACAAATGTGGTCCATCATCATGAAGAGTTTTAATATGTGGCATCTTAAAACTCTTCCTGATGATGGACCACATTTGTTTGGTCTGAAACGTTGAATAAAAAAGTGATGCGATGAATCTGAGAGAACCACCTTATCATAACAGCAATCTCAAAAGTCTCAGAACTGAAATAAATTTTGGGGTTTCATCTCCTAGGTTTAGGATTTTGGATGTCTAGGGTTTTGGCATTCATGAGTAATGTTAAAAAGGCCTCTGGAGCCTCATTGTAATCATTCTGCGCAGATGGATGTGCATAGCAGTGACATCTCTTCTCAGAGATAGCTACCACCATTCAAGCAAGTTGTTTTCAGTTATGTAGTTTTACAATTTCAACCTATTTTGTTTATTCAATAGAGGTTATTGTTCAATAGATATCTATTTTTTTCTCAGTATCTTTGTGTTATTGTATTCAGTCTATTATTCTTTTCGTTCCACTCATAAATCCAGATCACTTCAACTCTAAAAAAGCGATGGAAAGAACATAACCCATTGGAGCTTGCTAATAGTGATCTATGCTCTATTAATAAGATTTCATTACTAGGTACCAAGTTTATTTTTTTCTTTATCGATGATATCTCTAGATTTACTTGGGTCTATTTATTAAAAAATAAGAGTCACGTCTTTGAAAAATTTAAGCAATTCAAGGAATTGGATAAAAATCAATGTGATCGAACTATCAAATGTTTGAGATATGATAATGTTAGAGAGTATGTGAATCAACTGTTTGAAGAATATTTTTTTCAATCATGTATTGCTTGGCATATGTCTGTTTCTCATACTCATCATCATAATGACATAGTGGAAATAAATAGTTAGAGTTTAGTCAAAATTCTTCAATGTCTTTTGCAGGACAAATATCTATCGACTATGTTTTGGGTCAAAGCTATTTACTATGCCAAGTATTTGTTGAATCAGATTCTGACTAGAGCTATCAATTTTGTGACTCCAATTGAGAGATTGTGTGGAAATCAACCCTTAGTCGGTCACCTCATAGTATTCCAATGTATTTCTTGGGCTCTCATTTACAATGATTCCAGGAATACATTGGATGAAAAAAGTCATACTTGCATCATGATGGGATACTCCAAAGAATATGAGGAATATCGATTATTTGACCCTGTGAAATGATAGATCATTATCAAGAGAAATGTATTTTTTGATGAGGAGTCTTTAGGAATGCAGTTGTTGAATTACCTCTTTGGTATATTAAAGGATGATTCGTTTGATATTTTTTTCGATAATGGACCACATGTTCCTTTCTTTAGCATTTCAGCTAGGAAGTGAATCCTTGTTCCTCATTCAACCTAATAGTCGATTTTTGTGTCAAATGGTTCTCAATCTGTTCTGAATGAAATTTTTACTTCTTATGATCAACCTTATCAAGTGAATGCTAGTACATCATCCCCTTGTCTCCCTCGATGTGATTCTAAGATGATTGAAGATACAAGACCTGATGTTGGTGATGTATCTTCATGCCATCAGACTCAGATTTAGAAGCACCAAGAAAGTGTTGCTTTGATGAATCATTTTCTTGAAATTTTTGATCCTATATCTTATACAGATGTGAAAGGAAAACCTAAATGGGAGTAAGCTATGCAAGTTAAAATGATCTCTTGTTTAAAAAATCATAGTTGGGATTCAGTTCATCAACCTCAATGGAAGAACATCATGAAATGTCCATGGGTTTACAAGATCAAATTTACCTTTGAAGGTGTTTTCTAGCATCATAAATATTGTTTGGTCGTGAATGGATTTTATTAGCAACACGACATCAACTAGACCGAGAATTTTTCTCCTATTGAAAATATGAATTATGTTCAACTGATTCTTTCCCTTGTTGCTCTCTTCGGATGGTAGATCCACTAGATGGATGTTAAAATTTCCTTTCTTCATGGTGACTTATCTGAAGAAATATTTATGGAACAAGCCCTCATTTTTTGACAGATTCCAATATTTTTTGTCACCTACATAAGTCCCTTTATGGTATTAAACAGGCTCCAAGGTCCTAGTATGTTAAGATTGAACATTTCTTTCTCAATCTTGGATTAAAATCTTGCGAATCTAATCACAATGTTTATGTATTACATGATATTGCTAATATGATTTTTGTTGTATATGTTTTTGATTTGGTGATAACTGGAAATAATCTTGATCTAATTCTTAGACTGAGGAGACAACTTGTTAACACTTTTAATATGGTATATCTTGGTCTTCTGCATTATTTTCTCGGTCTTCAAGTTTTACCTATGTCTGATGTTTTGTTCCTCTCTTAATTTAAATATTTCCTCGATCTCTTAAACCATTTTAAGATGGTTTACTATAATCCATGTGATACCCCATTTAATTTTAAGATTAATATGACTATAGATTGTTAGTCTCCTAAAGTTGACACCACTCTTTATTGACAACTGGTTGGTAGCCTTATTTATTTAACTCACATTCATCCTTATATTTCCTTTGTTGTTAGTGTGGTTTCTTAGTTTATGAAGGATCCACATGCTAGTCACTGAAAAGATGAATAATGAACTGTTTCTTACATCAAGGGTACCTCTCACCTTGGTATCAATTATTGTCGTAGTTTAGATTTGTTAGTTGTCTTCACTGAATCTGACTAGGTAGGTGATAGTGATGATCAAAATTTCACTTCTGGCTATGTTTTTCTATTTATCACTAGACCTATATTTTGGTTATGCAAGTAAACATTGGTACTCTCTCTCTCTCTCTCTCTCATACAAAAACTGAGTATCATGGCACCGTCGATGTAGGTACAAAGGATTTTTGGATTTGTCCACTTTTGGGTGAACTTGGATTTCCTATTTATACCTTGACTATTATATATTGTGGCATTTAGAGTGTGTGCTATATCTAGAGAGGTAAAGGGGGGCACTGAAGGGCCCATAGTGATAATAGTGGAAGCCATTCAATGTAATATGGACTAGGTCCACTATGTTATTAAATAAGACCCACTATAGTAGTTATATATATGAGTGCACTATATAAATGGGTTCAAGCAATGTAATGGAAAGTCAATAAGTATTGTATTTGGAACAGTAGCTCATTAGGAGGTTTCCCCCTCAAAGAGACAAGTGAATAGGAGTGGATCCCTTCCATAATATGATCTATTGTATGTTATTTTCCTACCTCAAGGGTTTTAATAATAGTAAGTGGGAGTTATTATATATTGTTCTCTAGATATATTGTGGTGTTTTTTGTATTCAAGTCTTCGGTACTTAACAAGTGGTATCATAGAACTTTCTTCGGCCATAAATAGGGAAATATATATTTTTTATTTTGCATATTTTTTTGAAGAAGAAAAATAGGGCCACGACACTCCGGACAATTCCTGTAGTTTTCTATGTAGAATTTGTAGAAAATGGTTTTATATATGAGTTCCCATTGGAAAAAAAACAAATTTCAAAAAAACAAGTTCATTTGAAATGGAGTTTGGGAAGTGAAGTTATCATCTTTTTAAAATCTAATATTTTTCATATTTTTTTTTTCGTGGATAGGCGTGCAATTTTGTTGATTGTTGTAGCATATGAGGATGCATTTTCCAAAACAATGTACATGTATGAGTTCCTCTTTCAAAAATATCCCATTTAAAAAACCAAATCATCCGAATTGGAGCTCGGTAAGTGAAGATATCACTAATTTAAAATCAATTATTTTTAGAGTCTTCGTGACGATGATGGGATTGTAGAGCTCATAACTTTTCACACAGTTCTTAGATTGCTACCAGATTAACGCCATTGGATAGATAATTTTAATATATTTCTTTTGGTATCTTATATGTGGTATTTCTAATGGATATTCACTCCCGACTCATCATGGAAATTCACCTGGAGATGGAAGTGATCAAGACAACATTTCAAGAATTCAAAGTTGCAAGGAAAAATATTCAGGAGAGATATATTATGAAGAATACATACAATTACATCAAAAGAGAATATACTCAAGACACATATTCTTCGTATGATTACGAGGATGAATGTGATGATTGGTATATGGATAGTTTTCATTTCTTGGATGACAACCACTTTCATATTTTATATGATGACTCTACTCCATCTTATGTAGAAAACATCAATGTGACAAATATGGAGCCAGTTATGGCTACCAATGTCTAGATTTCCTATTCTACAATGGTATTGTTCCTTCCCAATTCAACTTCAACCCTTTCCAACTATGTGGATGGATCTACATAGTTGGATCCACAAGTCTAGTGTATACCTTTGGATCAACCAACTATTGATCTCTTACATATTCAACGTGGAGTTCACATGAGCAATCAGACATGGAACCCATGTTTATAGTGGCAGTTGGAGTACTTTAGCATGGTGGTTCGCATTCCCACATGGGACCATAGTTCTCTAGCCTACTTTAGCATTATGGTCCACACTAATCCATGGGGCCCTAGTATATGATTGTACAATGATTTCATAAGGGGGATGTAATGTAGTCTAGATAGAGAGGTAATGAGGGGATCAAAGGGCCCATAGTGATAATAATGGAGGCCATTCAAGGTAAGGTGGACTAGGTCCACTATATTATTAAATAAGGCCCACTATGGTAGTTAGATATATTAGTGTGAACATAATAAGTGTAAGAGAACTTGTCATAAGGTTTCACTTCTAGAATTTTCCTTCTCTAGAATTTTCTTAGGTGGCTGGTTGAAATATATAAAGGGGCTCAAACAATGTAATGGGAAGTCAATAAGTAATGTATTTGGAGTAGTATCTCATTAGGAAATTTCCCCCTCAAAGAGGTAAGTGAACAGAAGTGGATCCCTTCCATACTAGGATCTATTGTATAGTTTTTCCCTACCTCAGGGTTTTTTTTAATAATAATAAATGAGAGTGATTTTATATTGTTCTCTAGATATTTTGTAGTGTTTTTCTATATTCAAGTATTTGGTACTTGACATAGCGCAATTTAGGTTACTGATAATACTACTACCCATAGTAAAATGAAACATGTCAAACTTCATGCTCACTAATCGAGACAATTAGTTCAAGAGAAGGATCACTATCACATCAACATGTAACATGTCAACCTGTCATTGTTTCCAACCTATCACATCAACCTATGATTTTCAACCTATCATTATCAACCTGTAACTGATCATCAACCTATAACTTGGCACTGTCACTCGTACTCAACATCAACTATACTAGATCCACAATCACCAAGAGCACTTTCCAACTAGATGCTCAACATCAACAACACATGCCTCTACCAAGCATGTACCAAGATCACCAACATACCATCACATGATATGTGTCTCAACCATGTACCAAACCATCAATCTGTATCATACCAAGTATCAATCGTGTACCTCAATCTATAACACAACAAGTGCATCAACCATGCACCAACACCTGTACAACAACAAGTGCATCAACCATGCACCAACGCCTATACCATGGATGACACTCTTGTCTATTGCAAAAACGATGATCAAATTGTCGATATCTTTACCAATCCATTGTCTAAAATTTATGTTTACTAAGCTCCACACTATGCTTAGGCTTCACAGAGCTGCAACTATGGGGGGTATCCTGTTGTCATAATTTCACCTCGTGAACCTCCAGAACTATGTGTTGATGGGAGGGGGTTCTTGGAACCTTAGTTTCGATGGTTCATCATAGATACTAGAGATAGTCGGTCAGTTAGTTGAATTTTAGCTCGAGATAGTTGGCCGGGTGGTCGACTAGAAAAACACTCAAATAATTGACTAGCAATTGGAGATAGTTGGTCGGGTGGTCAACTAGGCATTCATTTGGACAATCAACTAGATATTGGAGGCAGTCGATTGATGGATCGACCAACCAAGAAATTGACTATGTGTTGGACGATGATATGGTTGGGTCGACTTTGTAATTCGACTCGCTGACACAACATCACAGGTTTTCTTGAAATTGTTCCAACCACCGATGGTTATATGTGGACAAGATATTCCCAATTTCAAGGAAATTGGTTAGATCCTGAGACTATTGACAAAGGCACCCATGGGTTGATTTCAAAAAATGTGGTGATTAATCACGATTGTATTCAATAATTCATTGTTATGTTCTGATCATAATGGGTTGTGCTTAAGCAATAAAATGATTTCTTTAGACACCATTAATCTTCTTGGAGTATTGTTCCCTCATTTATCTCTGTATATTATGTTAGGTTCTTCTCAGGGTTACACCCATTTCCCAATACTGCTTAAGAAAAACTCTGACAACAACCTCAACTACAACAATTTATGTAGGCTTCTTGTGTCTGAATGAGGACGAAATACCTCCAACTAATTTCCACTCCTAGAAAATCAGGGAGAATGGTAGGATCTAACTCAATTTTTAAAAGGAAAAAGTGAATCTCCCTCACAAATACAGGAGGGATAATGGTTTTGGATATAATTCTTTTAAAATAAATTTGGGGATAAGTATAGTCATGCCCATTTATAGAAATAAGTCTCCAACCAAAATTCCAAACCACCTAATTTTTCCCATGGGCAAAATTTGACCCCTAAAATTTTCCTTGACTATAATCAATGAACCAAACACTAGTACATGGGAACATGAATTTGAGTTGGAAACAAAAAATTTCAAATCCTCAAGATTATTTCTAACCTTCTCTTATTTTTCAACAACATTACATTCATCTATTCTATGTGTGGATACCTTAAACATCCATTTCTTATGTTGGTACAAATTGTCCATACTTACAACAATATAAACAACTACTTTATTCTATCCACTTGTGCATGTCCTATTTGATGATGTTGCACTTGATGAAAGTGTATTTTTCCTTCCTTGTTTTTCATCCATGGCTTCCCTTTGTGAGGCTAATTTCTTTTAGTCATCAAAGCTAAATGTATAATCTCTTCTTTTCTAGAACATTCATTCTCCTCTCTTCTTCTCATATAAGAATACTTTTCATAGAATCAAAATATGGTTCCTTTTCTATTTCTACAACACTAGTGATACACTTAATAAAATCAATATTGCAGTTAGTTACTTTCTGTGAAATATCACCAACTTTACCTTTTAATTTCTCCACTCCACACAAATAGTAATTGATAATGCCATTTTCTTCCATTGTAATAGAAATAAGCATAAATTTAAGAAATATAACTCTATCTATCTTCATTGTTTCATACCAAACTTTTAATGTATCCCATGTATTAATGGATGTCTAGCAACCACTTATGTGGTGAATGATGATATCTTTCAGTGACATTCTCAACATAATCTTTGTCTTTCTCTTTTTTCTTTGAAGCTTGAACAAAGATGAAGGAATAAAAAGTTTAACCTCAATTATATTCACAATCATCCATCATTATAACATTTTACTAATATTTTCATTTAAAATTTTCAATTCACATAGTTAATATCATTATGTTCATTAACTTTATTAAGATAAGAATCCATTAAATTTGATATACACACTCCTACAAATTTCAAAATAAGAATATACCTTATAAACATGCCATAAAATAATATATCATTTGAATAAGAATTACAATATACTTTATGAACATGTTTTTCTATTTTCTTATAACAATTGAACAATAAAAAATAGAAAACAAAATTGTTTTATTTTTTAATTTATAAAAACTACATATGTTTAAATAAACCTTTTTTAAATCTAAAATAGTTCTTAAATATTTTAATAGTATCAATAAAAATAAATATATCTTTGATAATTTGAACACTTCTTATAGGAATAAATATATCTTTGAATGAGAGATCTATGCAGTAATAGATAGATTTATTCATTAATTCATTGCAATAAAATATTTTAAAATTTCATGAATTTATTATATTTTGTGTTTATTTCATTAACATATCAAGAATTCATTGTAATAAAATATTTTAAGATTTAATACAATCACAATTCATTGTAATAAAATATTTTAAGATTTAATACAATCCCATAGTTTGTGTTTATTTTATATAACATTGTGAATTTTTTTGGGTGTTATTTTTGAAAAGTATCAAGAATTATTTAATATATGTGAATTGGCTCAATATTTTAATATTTAATACAATCCCATAGTTTGTGTTTATTTTATATAACATTGTGAATTTTTTTTGGGTGTTATTTTTGAAAAGTATCAAGAATTATTTAATATATGTGAATTGGCTCAATTGCATAGTTTGTGTTTATTTCATGTAACATTGTGAACTTTTTTTGGGTGTTACTTTTGAAAAGTATCAAGAATCATCTAATATAAGTGAACTAGCTCAATTGCATAGTTTGTGTTTATTTCATGTAATATTGTAAACTTTTTTTGGGTGTTATTTTTGAAAAGTATCAAGAATCATCTAATATATGTGAACTAGCTATATGTGAAATATATATTGATTTAAATAAATTATGTTTAATATAAAATATTGATATATTTTTTTTATAAAATTAATTTTAAAAAAATAATAATTATTTAAATTTTTTTTTTTTTTAACAATTGAATAATTATTTATATTTTATTGAAAAAATTATTGCATTTAGAATAACGAGGTGCTCTACAACTTAATGTTAGCATGATATTAGATAAGAAAAAATAAATTTATATCAATTAAAAAAATATAACAATAATAAAAATAAAGTTGACTAGATTAAATGAAAAGATTAAAAATATTACACTTAAAGAAATTTAATCGAGTTGATGCTTTATAAATCCAATTTAACATGGATCCAAGTACTTAATATTTAAGAAATTTAATTCCCTTGATGCTTTATAAATCCAATTTAAAATGGATCTAAACTCTTAATATTTAAAAAAATTAATCTCCTTAGTGCTTTGTAAATCCAATTTAAGATGGATCTAAGCTCTTAATATCATAAGAAAACATATTTTATAGCTTAATATTATAAAAACATATTTTTATAACCATTGTAATATTATTTATTTTTATATAATATTACTTAAAAAAAATTATCACATTAAAAATAACATCTAAACTTTTATATGAAGCAATAGAGATAAAAACATGAAATGGATTCCTGGGAGGATCGCAGTAGAACTGGATCACATCTTTTTTATTTAGAACTGTAATATTCATTCTGTACTGTAATTCTACGCCTGGGAACTACTCCTCCCAACAGTTGGAATGGACTGGTCAGAAGTATCGACAGCTCTTGTATCTCCTATCGATCGATCTGATAAAAGTGGAAACCACAGATCTCCTTAAAGTGGAAACTCATTAAGGAGATCTGTGGTTTTTACCGTTAGAGGGTTCCGACGGAGGGACAGGGCCCTTGGGAAGGGATTGAAACCCCCCATTCTTCATCTTAATATCAATATTATTTTCCACTTCATCTCCCTGAAATACGAATTTCAATTTCAGCGGCATGCAAGCCGTTTTTTCACTAACCATCAGCAGCATAAGCATAGCAATTAATATTACTCTCATACCCATATCGCTGCAACCCATAGAGTTATTCTATTGACGGCTACAGAATAAGTATTTGATTGCGCCAATATCAATCACAGAACCAGAAGAATATGAGTGTATCCCGATGTTCTTACATGCAGATATATATAGGAAGTAGTTACGCGGAGTGAATAGAGAAAGTTTGGTCGTTGGGGATTTGTTAGTATCAGTCTTCGTGGAATGGACCGGACTTATAAAGCCATCGTAAATGGGATCTTATTTGATATAAGCTTCAGCAACTTCGCCGAAAGTAAAACTCCATCAAAATCAAAATTCTAAATTTGTGATTTTAAGACTCCAAACGTTGAAAGATTCAAAAATAACATTTTTTCTTCAATTACATTTCAATTACAATATTTTTCGGTGTCTATTTGACTTTGAAACTAAATATTTAACTTGCATAAAACTTTATCAACTTTTTAGGCCAGTTTAAATTTCTTATTATTGACCTAGAGTTTTTGACCAAACTAGTGAATTTGTGACTTACATTGCAACACACCCTCAATGACTTTGTAGGTCAGTTTAAATTCTTTGGAGCGCACCCTCATCGACTTTTTAGGTCGGTTTAAACTTCTTATCCACCAAATTTTTTGGTCATATTCGTGGTTATGTGGCTTGAATTTGGATAACACCTTCATCGACTTTTTCAGTCTGTGAATTTGTTATTGGAAACCTTTTGGTTAAAATTTAGATATTTAAAAATTATTTTTTAATGAAATATAATATTTTTAAAGTAATCCATGGCGGGTCCAAAGGGGGTCCAAGAGGGAGACAATTTTTGTAGCCCCATGGTGGAGGATTAAGCGGAAGCGTAGCCAAAGCAAATTATTGGGAAAAATTTCTTTGTAAAATATTGTAATTTCATAGTTGATTTAGATCATTTATTATAAGGTCTTAGATGTGACGATAGACCCTATTTTTAGGGTTTTTCTTTTCTAGAAGAAAACCATGTCTTATGAGAGAATTGTATTGTGGTTGTGTATCTCACAAATATTGTATCAAGCTTCAACAACTTAGCTGCAAGTAAAACTCCATCAAAATCAAAATTCTGAATTTATGATTTTAAGACTCCAAACGTTGAAAGATTCAAAAATAACATTTTTCCTTCAATTACATTTCAATTACGATATTTTTTGGTTTCTATTTTACTTTGAAACTAAGTATTTAACTTGCATAAAACTTTATCGACTTTTTAGGTCAGTTTAAATTTATTTCTTATTGACCAGAGTTTTTGACCAAACTCGTGAATTTGTGACTTACACTGCAGCACACCCTCATTGACTTTTAAGGTCAGTTTAAATTCTTTGGAGAGCACCCTCATCGACTCTTTAGGTCGGTTTAAACTTCTTATTGACCAACTTTTTTGGTCATATTCGTGGTTATGTTTGCTGAATTTGGATAACACCTTCAGTCGGTTAAAATTTATTATTGGAAATCTTTTTGTTAAAATTTAAATATTTAAAAATTATTTTTTAATGAAATATAATATTTTTAAAGGAATTTATTATAATTTAGAAGATTAAAAATATATTTTTATTTTGACAAATTTAATAAAAAAATTAAATATTGTTAAAATAAGAATTAATCTCATGAGTTTCATAATGAAATTAGGTTTTGGTCAATTCCCAAAATATCTTGGGATGAAAGAGTTGAAGATGAAAAGCATTTTTTTATTAAAATGTCTAGCATATATCTAAATTAGATCTTTCAAAATATTTGTAACACTACCTACCTACCTAACATTTAACCTCAACAAAAAAATGGCGAATCTCTTAATATTTTTCTAGCACATAAATAAAATTCTATGAAATTCCAAGTAATCCCTTGCCTTCATAAGGTTTAATAAACCAAATTCAATGAACAATCATCATCATCATCATCATCACACACAAACACACACACACACACACATATATATAATACATCCTTCATATATTAATAAATTTATTTTAACTTGAAATATATTAAATATAAAATTTGTGGCTCAATTTTATTTTAAATGTTATTTTTTAATAGTCATTTTTCATTTTAAATTCTT
>ML822326.1:213744-232919 GCA_009831015.1 Picea engelmannii
CTTCTAAATTAAAGTTTCAATATACGACATACATATAATCTTAACGTATATGGTATAAAATGGGTTTTTGATGTGTTTTCAACTATTAAATAGATTAAAATTTGTTTTTGTCGAATTTGAAAAGTTTTGAAGATTCTATAACTATTGATCCAAACAAGTCTCCAATCAACTTCATTTTTCTAGTTTTTCATCGTGAAAGTTTAAGGGATGTTTTTCTTTTTAAAAAAATAAAAATAAAAATACTGAAAAGAAGAAAAATACTTATTTCAAGATTCTCACTGAATAGTTCTATGTTTTAGATTTTTTCAACACTTTACAAAATTTAAAAAAGAGTTCATATTTCCAAGATATGTCCTTTTTCTACCACATATTGTTGCCCTATATTTAGCCATTTTTCCATTTTCCTTATTCTCCACTCTCCACACTTTATACTTAGTCATTTTTCCTTCTTTCCACTCTACTCTCCTTCTTCACTATTCTCCATACTTAAAACACTTTTCCAATGCTCCACACCATTTCCATACTTAACCAATTCCATGTTTAACCATTCCCATACTTAACCATTCCATTACTTATCCCATTTCCATTTTTCATTATCTGCTTCATTCATTTTCATAATTCATTTCTACATTCAATGGATGAATTTGGCCATAATGTTTCTAGAAATTAAAAGAACAATGAAGTCTTTTTTCATAGCTTCTTGGGAAATCTATTTGGAGCTTCAACTTCCAGAGGCTATAAGTTGAGATCGAGACCTCCAAATTTTACTCAATATGGCTCATTGGAAATCTAGGATTTGGACTGTTTATTATAAGGTTGCAGATGTGACGATAGAAGCTATTTTTAGGGTTTTTATTCCCTAGAAGGAAACCCCCTCTTATGAGGGAATTGTATTGTGGTTGTGTATCATCGCGAATATTGTATCAACGAGTGTGTTGTAGGTTGTATCCGTTCATTTTTCTGGATAATAAATATGAAGCACCTCGAAATTTCTTTGGTGGACGTAGCCCACATTGGGTGAACCACGTATATCCGTCTCTCTATTGTATTGTGTATATTATGTGCTTTATTTCCGCATTTGTTTTATTTTATTGCTCCACGATCCTATTTTTCTAACAACTGGTATCATAGCAAAAGGTAACTCGTAGGAAAAGAGGGTTCTTGGTTCGAGTGGGAGTAATGGCGGAAGATGGAAAGCCTAGGGTCGAGAAATTTAATGGTCAAAACTACCAGTTATGGAAGATGCAGATGAAAGATTATTTACATCAGAAGGATCTATTCCTACCATTGGGTGGAATGGAAAAGAAGAAGACAGCCATGAATGACAAAGAATGGGAGGTTCTTGACATAAAGGCACTAGGAACGATACGACTGAGCCTGGCAGTATCGATGGCTTTCAATATTTCAAAAGAAAAGACAACGAAGGCGTTGATGGAGGCATTGGCTAAACTGTATGGTAGGGTACCTGTGTGTCTTGGTATATGGAATTATGTCCATTGGATGATCATTTTCTCAATATTTATTTTTAGGTTGGTTGTTTTCCCTGGATTACAACACGTTCCTAGTCAATCTGAGGTATCACCACTATACATTTGGTTTCCAGCTGGTAAATTTTCAAGACAACAATTCTACAAGTGAGTGAAGAAGCAGTTATACAAGTGGGTTAATAAGTATGGACACTTATTTTTTATTCTGAGATGCATATTTTTTTGGTGTGTCCGACCTCATTGAGGGATATCTTGGTTGAGAGTCAGATGAGTCAAGTCACAAAGGGTCAAAACTAGTAAGTTTGGTCTCCTTGAATAGTAGGTGAATTAATCTTAAGTGTGAAAGTGAATCTTTCTTCTTAGTCATATAGGTTGAATTGACCATTCAATCCTACTTCACCATGGGTATTTCCATAAAGGGGGATGTTGTATGACCATATATGGAGTTGTGAGAAATCAAAGTTGGATGCACACTCTTGGTGATGTTATGAGACCAAAAAAGGAAGGGCGAGGATAGGTGTCAACAAATAGTGGGTGCATCAATTGCACTATAAGTTATTGGAAAAAATGTTTGAGATTGTAGCTAGAAGGAAAAGGACATATATGTTTCAACATATAGTGTTCTTTTGACTTTGTTTGAAAGGAAGATGATGACTACACAAGTCTTCTTGAAATAGAGAGTTCTTAAAAAATGGTCATAGTTCCTATGGCAATAGTGGAGATTGTTTGCGATGACAACAAATAAAGGATAAATATGGACAAATAAGGAAAAACAAAGTAAATTTTGTGAGGTGTGTTTACCATATTGTATTGTGAATAACACTTTTTAGTTGTATTCAAGTCTATGATCTCATGTTTTTTTATTCTATGTAGTGGTCCCTAAAAAGTTTGAGTTTGTACTTGGTATCTTAATGAGTGGAGTATGTAATGTATGTACCTATATTTATGTATGTAACATGTAAAGGGGATATTTTTGTAAGACATGGATAGGCATGCTTAGCCCTTTTCTGTGTCCTCGATGACTTGGATAACTTATCTACTATAGTGTAGTATCCTCTACGATGGAGTTATTTAACACCACAGGTGGACCATGATCTAGTTTTAGACTCTAGGAGGTGAAGTTCTACATTCAGAGGAAGTTAATCAATAGGTTGAATGAACCATGTACATGAAGGGACATCCTATTAGGCTCGTAGTTACAACAAGTGGTTACCCATGTATTCCAGTGTATGGTGGTTTGTTTATATGAATGTTGACATTTTGGTGATGGTAGTATGATAGAGGTACGAGATGAAAGTGATAGGATGGATTAGAGATAGAATTTTTTTATCAAAGGGGCATGTATTGTAGAGGAGGAGATGTTAATGGAGACATCAAATAACAAATATTAAGACAAGTAGTTGTTAAGGGGAAGTGTTGGAATATTTGACTCCTATTATTTTAGGTGTGATGATATATTTGGTTGTAATGATTATTGGTCATTATTAGGTAGAGTTGGTAACTACTTAGAGAGTTTGTTCTTACTTGGTTGTTGGAACTATTTGTATTTAAAATATTCTCTTTAACTATATGCTTCCTAGAATGGTGTGAGGTTGAGATATTCACTCAACTAAGTGATTTTGTGATCAAAGTAGTTTGTCTATCTTGAAACAAACGTTATTTTATTTATATGTACTCTATTTCATTAGATTAATAGAGCGCTCAACATATTGTTTGAAATATGTAAAAAAATATCTATTCTCTCACCTTTTTTAATAATAACTCTATTTATATTCATTGTTTCATATCAAAATTTTAATGAATTCCATGTATGAATGAATCTATAGAAACTACGTATGTGCAGAATGATGATATATTTCATTGACATTCTGAACATAATATTTGTCTTTCTCTCCTTTTGCTTTGAATCTTGAACAAAAATGTGAAAAGTGGCAAGTTTAATCTAAATTATATTCAAAATAATCCATTGTTGTAACCTTCCATCATTATTTACATTTTAAATTTTCAATTCGTATAGTTAATACCATTATGCTCATCAACTTTATTAAGATAGGAATCCATCAAATTTCATATAAACACACACACCCGTAGAAATTTCAAAATCAACCACATAAGAATATACCTTATAAACATGCCACTTGATAATATATCATTTGAATAAACATTTGCATACTTAACAATATACTTTATGATATCATTTGAATAAGCATTTTCTTACTTAGCAGTACACTTTATGAACATGTTTTTCTATTTTTTTTAAGAAGAAAATATATGTATAGTTGTTATTCATGAGAATCTATAATCATAACTATTAAGAAGAAAATATATATATATGGCCTACTAATAATCATAACTATTTAGAACATTTTAAACCAGATATAACTATACCTATATTGATCCATAGAGACTAAAACACATAAAATTAACCAATTTTGAGTGGTCAATACATTGCTTATATTAATAAGACAAATGCTTATATAAACAAGACAAAAAACTAATGTTGCCATCATTAGTTTAAATAAATGGACCATGAAATCTATGGATGAGGTTCTCCTTCCACAAATTTATTGATTACCTATACTACATCATCCAAATCTAGATCCACTTTGGTAAGGTACCATGTAAATATGGTTTATTTGGATATCTTTATATAACTCCTTAGAATTATTGCTTTATTTAAAATTAATAAAGATATCATTTGGATATCTTTATTGCGGAACTTTGGGTGATGTATATAAAAGCATGAGACATTAGAAAAAATGACACATTCGGAAAAACGACTAAGTAACCAGAAAAGGAAAGTAAACGAGAAAAATAAAGGGGAATTTGGTTGTCAAATTGTAGATTGGGGAAGTTCGAGTGCTGTTTGCAGGCGACGAAACAATGGAAATGCAGTGTTGAGCCTTCTTACCTCAGAACCTACGATCCAAAAAGTTTGTTGAATATGAAATGAGGAAGCAATTGGTTAGACTCGTGATATAAACGTATAGGTGGAAATATGAAGACGTGAATCCTCCAACCCGCGCACTTGGACATTTTCTGAAAAATGACTAAGTATCTAGAAAGGGAAAGCAGAGGGAAAAAATAAAGGGGATGGAAAATTTTAGATGCGGGAATTGGTGTAAGAAATCCTCATTGATGGTCTTAACAGTAACTATGAAGTGCATTAAACAAGTGAACATGCTCTCCAATCAAGGAATATATAAAGTGAGTCATGCTTATAGTTTGGAGGATGTGTTTTCATAAGAGAAGCATCAAAAAGCCACAAGAAAATCAATTTTGGGATGTTTAAGTAAAATTATTGTATTGTCAACTTCACCGTAAGTATAACAACGATGAATTTGAATTTTAAGACGAATTTTAATTATAATTTTTCATGGTTGATATGATAGTTCCATTGGACTTCAGATAGTATATATCCATTTATTTCAAAATATTCATGGAGATGAATTTTGCTAAGTTCATCGATCAAGGAAAAGTGTTAAAACGAGCCACATACCATATTTGCGTCAGAGAGAGTATATTAGAAGGAAAAACAGGTCCTGTATATTCTTTAAGATCATAGAAAAACCACCAAGGTCCTATATCCGAGTGGGTTTGGGACTCTTATATTGCTTGTTGTTGTGGAGAGGATGTTGCTTCTTGGGATTCTTGGGTTTATCTTTCTGATGGACGACTAAATATTTGTTGGAGGTACTTGTAGTGCTGATCACTCCAAGTTATACAAGCTTATCTTTCTCTCTAATCAAGGAATCAGAAAAGTTCTCAAGACTGAGTTTTTTATAAGTTGTCCATAGAGCCTCTTGCATGGAATAAAAGACAGATACAAACATAGAATATGCACTACCTAGCTTAGAAATAATAATATAGATGCAACGATCTTCTTCTATCTTTATCTTACATTTTTCACATAAAGTTCTGAGTGTTTTAAACTTAGATAGATAGTCCTCAATGCAAGAAAAATCATTTGGACTTAAAGTGAGTACTTGATTTTCTAACTGTTGTGCTCGAATAATATTGTGTTTACCAAACATAGATTCAATCTTGTCCCAAGCTTCTTTGGGTTGATCAATTGATTGAAGGTGGAACCTTAAATCAGGAGAGATGGACATTTTGATTAATCCATGTTCTTCGTCATTCCTATTATCCCATTTGAATTTCTTATCAACATTAGTGGGTGTTGTTTCCTTTCCCAAGGTAATCTGGTACAAGCCTTTACTTATTAATAAATCCTCCATATGGAATTTCCATTGGAAGTAGTTGGTTCTAGTAAGCAAGAGATTACTTGTAGAATCCATATTAAATATGCAGATACTATGGATTTAAAAACTGAAACTGATGATATGGATGGAAAGATCTCTAAAAGTTAGGCGTTTTTTTTTTAAACAACACTGAAAACGGACTTCGGATGTGAGAGTTATGCCCTTTTTAAAAAAGGCATAAACAATAACCAAAGGACCACATGGTGGTGTAATTTGCTTTATGAAGTGACCCACTTTTATAAAGATAAGTGGGGATCACTTTTACAATGAAGTTACTTTATAAAATAAAAGCTGCATGCAAAATAAATATATCTAAAATAAAATATTAAAGCTACTTATAGTGATTCACTTTTATACTTGAAGTGAAATACACTTTACAATTTTAGCATGAACTTTTTCAAAAAAAGTAACAAAAAAAGAGACTTGAACTCAATACCTCTTACTTAATAAGAAAACTTTTAACCAAATGGTCTAGCAAAACATTTTGTATTTTTTAGAAAGAGGATTGGGGGTGTTGTTGTTGTTGTTGTTGTGGACGACGACCTTGGAGAGCATGCAAAAAAAAAACTATTTTCACACAAGAAAAAAATTTCGCTTCTCGATGACAACAAGGATTAGATTTCGGTTAGCTTACCCAGAAGGTGCACCTTTTTCTATCTCTTTATGATTTTTCGAGATCGCACAGGGCACGGGGAAAATAACATAAACAAATCTAAAATAGTAGAAACCTGCAAATAAATAATATAAAATCGAAATAAAACCAAAACAATATGATGCAAAAATTTAAAAAATGCGTATTTAGGCTTTATACCTCCGGATCTGACTAAAATGGACGTACCTTGGGAAAAAATAAACCTTTTCGAGTGAAACAAAATGTGTTCATAATTGAAATGAGTGCTCTGGATGCAATGGAACAATCCTCTTAGCTAATAAATGTACGTAAATGGAAAAAAATGGATATGAGGAAACTAGGCTTCAAAATCTCGATCTACAATAGAGCGAGTCTTCGAACAGACTCTAATACAATGTTCGACAAATCAGGTATTCCAACAGAGGAAGAACAACTTCAGTAAACACTCACACAACTAGATCAAAGATCAACACACTGATATTTTGACATGGTAAAACCCCTATGGGGAAACATCCATGGCCCCAACTAATGCGACCACTTGGAGTAGTTTATTAATGCAAAAGAAAAATATTACAGAGATATTTTACAAGAGATTTTCTCACAATCGATCTTCGGAAAATGACCCTCCATGATCTTTAAATAGACATCATGGAACAATCGAGTGTTAAGCCGCATATCAATGGTCGTTAAGATCGAGGATAATATGAACTGTCAGATCACTCTATGTTGGGAACATATCGTGACCGTCAGATTTCCTAACTACAAATGCATACTAAAGAAACACACTAAGAAACACACTTTTAACTAACGACACAATAGACAAAGTAGATCTTAACTAACTCCTAAGTTTCCAAATATCCTAACAAGAAATGGTCGAGCGAATGTATGCAGACTACGGGAAGAGGATGAGGAAGAAAGGGAATAAAAATGAATCACAAACAACTGAAAATGCTTTAGTGAATCAAGAGGCTGGAGGAGACCCCCCTGAGCCTCCATATTCACCATCGATTTCTATCTCTTATTCCTCTCATCATTCTCATCATTATAATGCTAGTCATATGGTGGCAGTAAGCTAGTCAGAGTTTGCAAGTGATAACTGTGGTTGCAGGTCTTCATTAAACTTGTCATCATCCTCATAAAGACTTTAAAACAAAGGTGGTGGATATGGTGGCAGTAAGCTAGTCGGAGTTTGTAGAACATAGGTGTGATTGCAGGTCTTCAATAAACTGGTCGTCATACTCATAAATAATTTAAATGAACTTATATCATGGTTATTTAACATTGAAGAAAATTCATTGTGTCTGATCATATAAATACTTATAATATTGCAGAAAATTCATTGTGTCTGAACATATAAAGGCTTATAATATATGAAAACTTAGGTTATCTAAAAATAACAGAGCAATAAGACTTCAATCTACCTAGCCAATAGTATGCTCAATAAAATCAATTTAAATATTTTAAAAAAATAACTTTTTTACCTCCCTATATACAAGTAAGTTTGGACTGCCAAACAAATATTTTGAGTCAAACCAAACTAATTGATAATCAAAGGGATATCAAATGCTAGAGATTAATTCTCTAGAGATCAGGTCATATCCTAGTAGATCGCTCGACCATGACTTTATCCTACAACACTAAACCGTTGTGTTGAGCTTAGATGACTGATACATTGCTGCAATAATCATTTTCATCATGTTCATTTCATGCATCATTTAATTGTAATAATTTAACAAGAAATTAAATGTCACCAATCAAACACAATATTCAGTAATTTGACCATTTTTTTTTGCACCATTTTGTTTGAAGTTCGATCTGAAGCTGCTCAGGATTTAGGTTACCATTTCTTCATTAGGATTTAAATCTTTGGAATTCATACAATACAATTAAGTTTTAATTTTTTTTAAATATAATTAGGGTTTAATTTATATCTTTGGATTTTTTATAATAGAATTAAGTTTTAAATATTTTTAAATAAAATTAGATTTCAAATCTTTATATCTCTTCAAATAAAATTAGATTTTAAATATTTAGAATTAAGTTTTATTTTATTTTAAAATAAAAAATAGATTTTAAATCTTTAAATATTTTGCAATAAGATCTTAGCATTACAAAACCATTTTTGTCAAAATGCCGAAGTGAATGAGCATCCAAATGAGATATTTCTCTAGTGATTAGTGATTCTTTCATGACCGTGACTCGTCATACAGATTTCAATTGTGTACCAGGTATAAATATCTTCATATACCAGACTCACTAATGAGTATTGCTTGAAATTGTATCCTTCCCATGGCATATAAGCTCCTAAAACGTTTTTTTCCCCAAAGAGAATTATTTTTTAAATCTTTCGAAATTTTTTATTGTTTAATTCTATTGTTTCAAATATGTTATCACTAATCCATGCGGATCAATGTTACAACCAAGGAGATCAAGACATTGTTGTTGGATTTTGGAGGATTGTAGGTAAAGAAATTAGCTACACTTGTTCAAAGCATAATATTCTGTCAATCATATTTCATATCATAATCCATGGAATTTGTGGGTGGTAATATAAGATGCTAAGTAGCTTAGATTTTATTTAGCTACCCACATTTCAAATTGATGACAATATGTTAGTGCACTCATGTTTCTGCCTAAATTAGTAATCTTTAATGAATCGTGTTTTGTCGGGAGGATAGTTTATTTAAGAGAATCATGGTGATACTCAATTTAATAGAGTTGATTTGTGATGGTATCTACTCCAAGAGATGTCTGTATTGGGAAATGAGAGAGGAAGAGTAGACACTAATTACACACAAAAAAAATTGTGTTGTAGGCTCTATTCAATCAATGTAATGATCTACATATATAAATGCCTTGGAACGAGTTCATAAAATTTCTTAACCACACACCAAACTAGGAAGCTTATTAGTTGGAGAGAATATCTCAAACCAATGAGGCCTCAACAACCTCCTAAAAGCTAGGAACATCCTCCTTCTTGTAAAAAATAGAACTCTACCTAATAATGACCAATAAATTGAATAATTAAATATGATCACAACTAATACACTTGTGGGAATTACATATCCCAACACTCCCCCTTAATGACTACCTATATTTACAATCGTCGGGTCATGTCTTCATTATCACCACTTCGCTGGATCGAAGCACCTCCCGATCAATAAAGTCTATGTCTGGTCCAGCCTAGTATTTTCTCTTCGTACCTCGATCATGCATCACCAAACTACCAAAGTCCATATAAAGAGACAACCATCCACTGGAATGCATGGGTCATCAGCCGTTGCAATTACTGGTTTAGTAGCATGTCCTTCAGGTACATGGTTCATTCAACCTCTTGATGAATTTCCCTTGAATGTAAAAATCATGGTTTCCTAGGCACCTCCCTGAGTTCATCCATAGAGCATGCAACCAACGGTGACATATGGCTCATTTTAAAGAACTCTATAAAAGAGGTTCTACACTATAAATCAATAGGGATACATGACAAAGGGAGATGCATGCCTAGTTAGGTCTTACAACAATATTATCTTTACATGTTACATGAACATAGGTACATACATTACACACTCCATCATAGCAGATACAATTTCAAACATTTCTAGGACCAAATACATCATAATAAACATTACATCATAGACTTGCTGTAAAAAAATACGTGACTCACATAAACATATTGTCATGAGTCTATTTTATTCCATACAACTCAAACTTTTACCTTGTTTGTCCATGAGCACTTCTAGTGCTTCCAAACTTTTGTTTCTTTTGCATGACTGCCATTATCGTTTGCCTCCCTTGAACTAGACTCTTTGCTGAAATCAAAACTAAATCTTGGTTCTTCGTGCTTATCATTCCAACAATCCTTCTTTTCAAAGTAGAATAAGGAATGGTTTTACATCACAAAAATAGTGAAGCACGACTTCAACTCATCAGCAAGAGTTAACATCATCTTCCTTCCTTATAGTTTGTTCACATGTTTAGAGTCTTCATCTACATCTTTCACCTCTGGACCTTCATTGTCACTAAGACTCAATAGAAATGCTTCTAATTTCAAAACATTAACTCCTACTTCATTAGAATTTACATACTTCATCTTACAATTGCTAGATCACTCAATTCTAACAATGCATTACATATAAGTTGGCAAGGCTCAATATGTTTCATTTTGGAAACTCCAAATAAATTAAAACAACATTTAATTTAACCATGGTCAAAGGTTTTTCACAACCACATTTGTGGATTCTCTATTAGCATAGTTTTCCCTCCCATCTCCAAACAATTTATCAATTTGTCTAACAACAAAAACAATTCAAACTGCAAAATTGTCTCCACTTTCTTGGGTTCCTTACTCGTACCCACATGATGCAAGCGATCTCCCATCGCTCCTCTTCTCAAGACCACAATCCATTCACGGTTCATAGCTATATCCAAGGTAGCACTTTTCCATGGCCAAAAGTTTTCACGATCACCATTGAGAGAGTCTTGATCAACATAATAGCAGCGCAGGTCTCGTCTAAGTGTTGCCTCCCAAACAACCGGCAATCTCCATAACTCGGCTCACTAAACTAAGAAACCACACATATGGAACAACGATGATTTTCCACAAACAATCTCACCTTCACTTTCTTTTCCAATATGTTGTCTTTCTCAAATCGTTGTGGATTAATGTTGAACAACGAGGACGAGGAACGCTATCCCCACAACCAGCATCACGTGCTCCTCTGCACTGGTCCTCTTCTTTTACAGCAACAACAAATATGGATCTATACAGGCGAAATCTCAAAAAAACATTCGCATCTTTGCAGAGCTCAACCTTTACATCTACGCTGCAGTTGGCGTATTTTCTTTACCTCTCGCCTCTATTAGCATCCTTTTCTTACGGTCTTCACGCGACTCTTTGTAACCAGACTACAAAGGCTTCTTTTTTTCGATTAATGCAATAACGCAACCTCCAGTTGGGATCTCCTTTCGGAACTGATATATTACAACCACAGGCAAGCTCTCGATCACAGAATTTGCAGACAGGGGAGCTCCTTAATGACTATCATCATTTTCAGCAAAAAATCGTCAGGCGCACTGTCGCGTGCTCTTATCCTCCACGATTCTCCAGCGTAACATGATCTCCAATCTTCACGCAGGTCCTCACAACCCTTTCTCTCTTTGGGATCCTCTCCAAACTCTTCGACGGTCCCTGCGACCTCAGTCTCCTCGGCCTCGACCTTCTCTTCATCCACGCGACAACTTCTTCTTCAGTCTTCAACCAAATCAACAACAGTCTGTGGCAATTCCGTTGGAATATATAATTCCTACTTATCTAATATGATGTATTAAGAAGTAGAGTCAATCTCTACGTGAGTTGTGTGATCTTATTATTAGGAGTTTGTTAGGGAGTTGGATTTATGAGATCCTAAATTCATGTTTATGGTTGAGATATTTTTTCAACCTCTCATCCTATATTTGAATTAAGTTAGATCTGATAACTATCAGTGAGCTCTATATAATGAGCCACAAATGTATTGCATATCGAATCAAGTAATCTAATAGTGTTGTGTTATAATGTCTCTCTCAATTGTTAATTTGGTATCAAAGCTTTAGGGCTGGGTGTGACTCCCTCACGGGAGTGCCCAAGATCATGTAAAGAGTAGAGGAATAATCTGTTGTGTTGGCTGAGTGCGTGTTGTGTGCTGCGTGCCCATTCTTTGTGAAAGACTGATCACAGCATGAAATCGCTGCCACTGCTGGTTGAGGTGCGGCCAGGATGTAGTGTCGTTGTTATTGAATCGTACGCATAGTGGAGAAGACTGTGTATTTGTTGCTGATTCGAGCTCGGAGCGTTGTGAACTGCCACCGTTAGAAGACTTGTCATTTGAAGAGAGGGTCTGCTACATTGTGTGTGGAGAAGAGGTGCATTAAGGGACCCATTGCATTGTATCCGCAATCGTATAAAGAGATCATTTCGAGGTCGCAGGTTTGAATCTCGCAACCAAGTTCCTGTGGGGATTGTTGTCAAGTTTCTGCCGAAGGTCGCGCATTCGAGTCCTATCGCGTGGTCGAGAATTATATGAATGGCTGATGCCACAAAAACGTGCCCCTTGTGTCCGAAAGTCTCCCCTACGGGCCACCAGTTGTTGATAAAAGAAGCCTTTAAATCTGTCTTGCTCCTGAGGAAACTTGCACAAAAAAAAATTGGATCCATTCCATCCTGAGAAGATTTCACCAGCCTCGGAGGGCTTATGTATTGCTAAAATCTTTGATAATGCCGAGGTCATGGATGAAATTTGCAAGCGTGGACTCTCCTTCAACTGTTTTGGATACAATCACTTCAGAATCTGGAGGTCTAAGCATGTCAGAGAAGCATCAACTAGTTTATGAGATTGCAAAATGGCCAGAAGGTGCCTCGGAAATACTTTAGTCCTGGACTCGGTGAGAGATTCTACAAATTCTATGTGCAGAGATGGGAAAGGAGAGGAAATATACTGGTCTGTCGAAATGTAAGATCACAGAACAACTTCTGTGAATGGTGTCATTGAAGAAGTCAATGCAACAAGAGACTAAGCCAGTTGCCTTGCACTCAGCCACGACTAACACTCAGAACATATCTCAGAGGCAGAGGAAGAAGGAAGATCCATCATGACTACTAGCTGCTACACATACATCACCGATCCTTAATGAAAAAAATCATGATGATGCCTTATTCTGCAAAATTTTTAGCTTGTAGAGCTATTTTAAGCTTACAAGATAGGTTTTGCAAGCGATGCTCTTGTTGCATTTGCCACCAGTTCGATGACAACAAGGACCCCAGTCTTTGGCTAGTGTGTACCTCAGAGCCCCCATATGCCGGGGATTCTTGTGGTTTCTCATGTCACGTTGAATGTGCACTCAAGCATGAAAGATCTCGAGTCTTTAAGGATGGGCTATCAATGGGTCTATATGGAAGCTACTGTTGCATGTCTTGCGGACGTCAATGGGTTGATTGGATGCTGGAGAAAACAATTAATGATTGCAAAGGATGCCCGACAAGTGGATGTTCTTTTCTATCGCATCTCTCTCAGCCGTAGGCTTCTAAGTGGTACTGTTCAGTACAAAGAACTGCATGAATTAAAATTGAAGGGCGTGCGACAAACCACTATCCATGATATTGCAGAGGACCCATTTCTTTGAGTTTTGGAGAGGAGCTGCAATTACTGAGTAAAAGAGTCGTAAAGCGAGAGGCTGCTATTGTTGGAGTTTGTTGTTGTTCACGCCATTACATGGAGGTGTTATAGAAAAATGAAGTGAGGTGTACGTGCTCATTCCGTCAGGCTCACACATCCTCCAAATTAAGTCACAAAAGTAAGAAAGTGAGATTGAGTCGTGCTTATATTTCTTGTTTGAAGGTGTGATGATAGTTATTCAAGTTGTGTGAAGTGGTTAAGTGTCTTGGTCAAGAATGATGATGAGATGTAAATGAACATATGTAATGGGCTTGTAATATTGGGCATATGATTGGTGAGAGTATTGTTGATATTTTATGTACCTGATTGAATTGTTGTAGGGGGTGCATGATCGGTTGTACCTGACACTCTCGGTTATGGTCCAAGTTGTAATGCTTAGCCATAGGCAAGCTAATTTCCCCAGGTTTGTTGTAAGCCCTGTTAGTAAGGCATAAACATGCATACGTGTTGTAGAGCAGAAGTGCGTGTGATCACAGGATGTGATACTCTCTCATAGGCAGAGAGGTTGTTGTATCAAGTTGTGGAATTAACCACTAGGGTAGGTACAAGGGTGGCAGGTGTACTCGTATGCTAGCTTGATGTTGAATCAGAGACTTTGGATCTTTGATTAAGGTGGGGATGTGAGATGGAAGAATCTCAAAGTGTGAGACCAAGTTGTGAGTCTCAGAGTGTGAGGGACCAAGTTATGTTTAAGGGAGAGTTAAAAATTGATGAGCTATGTAGCTGAAAACAATTCCTAGAGAACTAGCGGTTACAACAACAGATAACCCATGCATTTTGGTAGATGGATTGTGTTTTATATGGACATCAATAATTATATGAAAGTATAAGGTATAAGAGGAAGCAAAAAGAAAGTTCAAGGATGAAGCCCATAGTAAGAAAACTCAAGTGAAAAATTGAAGCCATGACAGTGATGAAGATATGACCACAAAGATATTTAGATAAGTAGTCATTAAGGGAGAGTGTTGGAATATATAATTCCTACTTATCTAATATGATGTATTAAGAAATAGAGTCAATCTCTACATGAGTTGTGTGATCTTATTATTAGGAGTTTGTTAGGGAGTTGGATTTATGAGATCCTAGATTCATGTTTATGGTTGAGATATTTGCTCAACCTCTCATCCTATATTTGGAATAAGTTAGATCTGATAACTATCAGTGAGCTCTATATAATGAGCCACAAATGTATTGTATATCGAATCAGGTAATCTAATAGTGTTGTGTTATAATGTCTCTCTCATTTGTTAATTAATTCTTCGATAAATCATGGATTAAAACAGGTCGTATCCTCCTTGGAGAGCCTCTCACTATGACATGCACAACGACATCAACATCAACTAACGATGAAGTTGAAAAAACCGATCTCATTAGATCCAACCTACAATGGCGGCTCTAGTAAATATTGCCAGACTCACGACCCTCTCACTCGGTGTTTGAGGTACCGTTTCTTTTCATTCAAGCTCTCTGCATTTGGATTCATATCAGTGGAATTCCTTTCTAACTTCTCACCAAAAACAATGTGATGGACAAACCAACACATTATTGCATACACAAACAACAATCCACTCTCTACTCTCCTATTATCACATCTTCCATTTCCATTCTGTTTCCCTGGGCCCTCCTGTGAGGGATTCAAGTCTAGTTTGTCTCTGATATTATATTGGGAATCTGTGGGAATCTTTCTTGGCTCTGATACTATAGGATCACACTTGAAAATTACATATCTCAACAATGTGAATTGGCTCTGATACTATATGATCACAATTTATATGATCAGACAAGTGGAAATTACATATCTCAACATTCACAATGTTAATGTTATACATGTACAAAAAAATTTCACCAAGGTAAATCAACCATTTAACCAAAGTTTCAAGAAATTCATATCATTTTCTAATGACATTTCACATTTAATCCTAACTTTTTAGTTTGAGGCCTTATTTGGCCGCATCTCGAGGCATAGAGCCACATTGCACATCTAAATCTTAAGTTAAAACAAACTTCCCTTAATATTTTTTCCCCAAATGAAGTAATGCTAGAAATAACCCTAGCATTACATATATAACATCAAATGTAAGTCTAGTGACAAAGCGACATTTCTAACATCAAATGTATGTCCATAGTAATACTTTTGTACTACGATTTTGAAATATTCACGGACAAAGTGGCAGCTATAAGTCTAGTGACAATGTGGCTTTATGCCTAAGTGACATAAGTACAGCATGAAAGATTTTCTCTTTTCATGTTCTCAGCTTCCCGTGAACTTGATTTTATCTTCCGCACTTTCATTTTCTCTGCCTCCCCATGAACTTTGCTTCTATCCTCTGCCTCCCATGAACTTTGCTCCTATCTTGTGCCATTTCATTTTCTCAGTCTCCCCATGAACTTTTCTCTGTCTCCCCATGAAATTTTATCTGATTCAACATGAATATCATTATCATTCTTGTGTGCCTATTGAGGAGCTTTCCAATGCAAGCTATTGCAATAGACAAAAAAAAAAAGAATAAAAAATGGACAACATAGAATTGTATGCATTTTTTTTTGGTAATTCTTAATGCATGTTGTTGCAGCACACACAAATAAAGAGAATAAGAAATGAACAACATAGCATTGTATGTATATTATTTTTTTTTATAATTCTTCTAACTTATTTATAATAATTACCCCAATGCTTAATTTTTTTGGTAATTCTTAATGCATGTTGTTGCAGCACACAAAAATAAAGAGAATAAGAAATGGACAACATAGCATTGTATGTATATTAATTTTTTTTATAATTCTTCTAACTTATTTATAATAATTACCCCAATGCTTAATTTTGGTACAGATAATTTATTTTGTTGTTGCATAATTCAAATTATTTCTCGATTTGAACACAAGAAAGACAAATGTAAATTTCTATGAACTTCTTTATTCTAGTAATGTCACCCGCTACTAGTCTCACCAGCTTGAATTATGATATGTCCATTTTTTATGATTCTAGACAAAACCCTCTGCGACTGTTGGGTGCAACGACTTTTTCTTTTACTATTATCTATAGCAAAAATAACACAAACATGAGACCACACTTTAGTATCAAAGGATAATGAGTATCACAGAAGATTATATGGATTTATCAATTAAAAAATGCGTGAGCCTGAAGAGTTTTCATCATGCATGATTTTGGTTTAAATTCAACAGTTAAAATGATAATAATGGAAAAATTGCATTACAAACTCACTCACTGGTTTAGGGAGGGTGCTATACATACCAATTTAACAAGGCATCAATCTCGCATCTAGGACAATAACTGAATCCACTCAAACTGAAACAAGTAATTCTTTATCTAAATCTAAAACTGGCTATGCCTTTGCCGTGGGGTCTACTGCCTTTGTTGCGAGCTCCCGAACGGCTACTTAAACCTCTTATGTCTTTACCTTCGCTGCTCTAGCCACCTCCGCCTTTGTCTGTGTTGTTGGGTTCGGAATTGGAAAGTATGTTGTTAGCCCTGGAACTTATTAAATGGGAACTGGAACTTGTTCAGGTACAACTCCTCTAGCCGTCTTTACCCTTGCTTATAACACAAGATTTGGATCCGTTGCTGGGTAAACTTCAATAGGTTATGTTTTAACTAGGGTTGGATCTGAAACCAGTGGATATGGAACCATAACTGCTTCTCGGTAAACAATGTCCACTCGAAAAATTGGATATGGAGAAACTTCATGATATACCCTCTGGTTCAAGAACGACTATTTATCCCTTTGTTTTTTTCCCATTCCCTTTGCCTTTGCCTTTGTTCTGTAACAATAAATCTATCCTTCTTCCAATCACTTATCGACCATAGTAGGGAGCAATGGCACATGGGGACATATCGAATTCAGAGGACCTTCCTGAATGATGCCTCCGACGCTTGCAAAACTCCCAATCTCTTCAGGGACGACCGCTCAGTCTCTTTAGGGACAACCTGCATGTGAGACAACTGTTGTATAAATATTTACACACATGTCTAGACTGTGGATGGAGGGCTACTCGTGGAAATTAACAAGTCTACTTCCTGCCAACTGGATGAGTTTTTCTTTCAATGTATTGAAAATCCAAATGTAAAGTTAGTTCCAGCAAGCCATTTGCATATTGTTCACGCAAAACCATTAGACTAGAGAAAAGAGAGCTTGTTGCATCAGATGGATTGAGCTTACTAAACCAAGTGAATCAAAATTCTTGTGAACTCTCTACTTACTTCGAAAAGTAGCAATGAATTCATAAGGGCGAAATGCATTTAAAATTGGAAGAAGGAACACAATTCTTATTATTAGCTCAGGGCAAGAGACTAATCGAACGCCCTCTTTATTTTTAATAGAAGGAGAGTCCGCTTTTCAAACTACTGAACATTAATATCATGAATCTTATACACTAATATCATGAATCTTATATTTTCTTGAATGATTTGAATGGAGTAAAGCTACCAAACACTAATCTCACTAATTTTCTATACTGCCCTCCAGACTACAAATCCCCTCCGTACTATTCCCCTCCACAATATGACTACAAATCCCCTCCAGACTACAAATCCCCACCATACTAGAAGCGCCACCATAAATATCCACCTCTTTCGTGATCAGAAGGTCAGTTTTTTGTTTGTCTACGTTCTGGTTGTAAATGTTGTTATTTAAACATAAAATTGTCCAGCTTTCCCATTCCTTCGTATCTTTTTCTTCTCACGTATTGTTTCACATTATTCTGTATAGAAAATATATTATGGCTATTAATGTGGACATTTGATCGTTGATGTTTTATGTGCAGAACAACCGCTACCAGTCTACTTATTCTCATCAACGTTTTAGCATCTCAATTCAGCCTAAAATAAAATGACCACTCTCCATGTGTGAAATTCTATTGTGTAATTCAATATTTTAATATGTTTGTTGTGAACGCACTCTATTCGAATAGAGTCCAATATATTCTTGGTTCTGTAAGTTGATTTATCTGCGTTCACAATTACTGTTGTGGTTATTGTAATTTGTTATTTTTCCTTGCAACTAAGTGAAATTTCCATGCATTTTAATTCTAGATTATTTATGGACAACTCTATTTTATTTAATACACGCGTCAATCTTATCTTGCAGATGCATTTCGTGGAGTTCTTCGACATGCAACACTTTGGGTTTTTTATTTTATTATTGGGTCATTGTAACATATAATTGGATTTTGTGCGATTGATTTCACGTTCATTATTGACATGGATATTGAGTCCCTGTAAAATAATCAGATCACTTGCAAAAGAAATCAACATAAGCAGTTATATTCTGTGACAAGGAAGTAGACGCCCAACTGATAGTCATAGCCTTCAGAGGTACAGATCCATTTGATGCAGATGACTGGGAAACATATTTAGATTTCTCATGGTATGAGTCCAGTCAAATCGGAAAGGTTCATCTTGGGTTTTTAGAAGCTTTCTAGGTCTTGCTAATAGTTAAAAAAATAATACGCCCAACAATGTTAAAAGAATACAATGTTAAAAGAATAAAGTGAATTAATCTCATAATGACACTTCGGCTAATATACATTTTCTTGTGAATTATATTTGTTTTTACAATGAAATGAA
>ML822326.1:288470-307493 GCA_009831015.1 Picea engelmannii
TACCTCAATACTATAGTCATTTGGCTATCACATAGATCATCATCCTGTAGGTTAGTTCACCAATAACACATATTGATGCAGATACATCACAAATTTATATAAGAATCCATATTTGCATTGACGCCCAATTAAGAAATGTATTCTTATTTACATCATGCATTGCATCTATTATACTTTCAGAACATAACTTGAATTGGTATACATGCACCCAACTTACCCATTTTAATTTTCATGTTTAAATAATCAAACAACTATCTTTGTCATGAGCACATATCATGTAACATACAAATGGGTCTAGAGGTACACATCTCAATGTCTAACAAAGTCTAACTAACTCCAAACAAATGATAAACTTTGAATTATTAAGATTAGTAAACAACAATGTTCTAACTACCTAAGGTCAAAATATGGGGCATTACATGTTGGTTGCAAAATTTTTGGAGTTCATGAGAGTTGAACGCGTGACCTCCCCACCGGGCTAGGGTTTGGCAGGGCTGGGCTAGCCAATCGCCCGCATTATGAGTCTTAACTATAAATATATTCATATATATTTAAATTTGAAAAGGGGCCTGGATGGAGGCGGACAGGGTTGGGGCTAGGCCCCAACCCATAGATTTGTGTAACACCATATGCCCACCTGTCCAGAGATTAGATCTCGCGGTCATATCACAACTCTACACCCACAACAAAAAGAAACTAGGCGTGAATTTCATGGGACCACCACCTTTGCACTCTTGGCGCAGATGGATAAGAACCTAAGCTCACGATTTTGGATACTCCATGTGACTCGGGGCGGTGACCAGTAGTTGGGCGCACTGATCGGACAATGGTTCCATCATTTGCACATGTGACCAGGTGTTAGCAGAAGAGGGGCCAGCGCGCAACCCCTAGGGGGCTGGCGCTTGGCTATATGGTTCCATGTGACCCTATAGAGGGGGCGCACACCTAGGCCTGAGGGGATTAACCCAAATATTGCTCAGAAGTGGTTTTTAAACCATATACTAGTGATTTTTTATGGATTTTAGGGATGTTTTTGGAGATTTGGGTCATTATTGGGAGATATTGGGCTCTTTTTGAGTCCGGATCTTGGGGGGAAGTTGGGAGATGGTTACCAACTTTAGATCTATATAAACCAGGCCTTATTGAGGCTATGGGAGGAGTTTCAGAATAGGTTTATGCTGTTGAATTGTTGAGCCAAATCCATTGTCATGCAGGGAAGCTATTGAGGAGGGCACCTTTGCGGGCCATTTGTGGGAGCTTCATTCATTCAATTTGGGTGTCGTCAGTTTTGATGGGTTCATGAGATATGGTAGAACAAGACAATCTCATTTTTGTAATCCATTGGCACTTTCATGATGTACATTTAAAGCTTCAAACAGAAATAAGAAAGCCCACTGAGACAAGGCCCGGAGACGTAGGCGAGATTGTCGAACTTTGTTATCACATTGGTGTTATGGTTTGTTGTTGTTTATGATTCATTTCATATCTGTATATGTTTATATGGCTGTTACATTTCCTCTTTAAGACTTCCTTCTTTCATTCAACTTCCTAATAGGTTAATAAACACATGCACAATAACTCAACGATTGTCGTATAAAAGATCTTTTTGGATCAAGTGGTATCAGAGCTAGTTGATGTTTGGATTTGTGTTTTTCATGTTAACCAGGGAAGAGCTCATCTCAGTTGAGAAAATGGAATCTAAGGGGGGACTTTCTCAAGATAAGAAAGATTTCCAAAATTCAATGTTTTCCATGTCTGAGATGGTGAAAGTGTTGTATGAAGACTAACTGGAATGAAAGAGATCGACTCAAGTAAAATATTCAAAGAACAACAAAGGAAAAGAAGGATTGAAGGAATTTCCTTCTACATCTGTTTCAGAAAACATCTCTGAGGTATGCAGTGAAGGTCATTCATCAAATTCTCCTTTTTCCCATCAAGATGGTTTTGGTGCATTTGAAAAACATACAAGAGGTATAGGTTTGAAATTGCTAACTAGGATGGGTTATAAAGGAAAGGGCCTTGGAATTGAGGGCCAAGGTATCATTAATCCCATTGAGGTTGTAGAAAGGCCTCGATATTTAGGATTGGGATATGGAGAAGTGGAGATTGGAGCATCCTCCAAGATGGGTTCCAAAACTTCGAAAGCAAGTAATGCTTCACATGGCCAACTTAAGTCATTACAGGAACACTTCACGAAAGGTGATGGTGTATCACTCCTTGATTGTGGAGGTGAATGCAAGTCATCTCCAAAACAAAGTGAAGATCAACAAGGAAGGTATAATGGTCATGGTTTTTCTAATTCTATTTTTTATTATAATAATCATAATCAAGTAATCTAGAACTTGTAGAATCTTTATCCATGTACTTTTTGTCATTCACCCAAGCATTGTGTTACCAAGTGTTGGAAGAGACAATATTTGTACATGACGTTTATGTCGACCAGGAAGGAGACACGACATAAAGACTCAACTCCACAATGGAAGAGAGAGAAGGGGAAACACGTCTGGATGCCAAAAACTCACAGCACGTTTTGCAACAGGGATAGACATCAAAAGGCTAATTGTTGGAAGCTTAATCTGGAGCTTCATCCAAGGAAGGAAAAAAGGATTGCACATGTACTAATGAAGGAATAAGGATTACCAACAGAGCAAGAAGAGCACCATGAAGGAAAGAAACCAACCACTTGGTTTTGCCAAAAGTGGATGTCACAACTTCATTGTATTTTTCTTCCATTAATGTAATCACACATGTTGAAATGATGACCTGTTATAACATCATTTTTGTACAACATAGTGTTTTATTTTTGTCTTATGAGTATGTAATTAGTAAGGTTCATTTTTTAAAACTTTTGGAGGACCAAAAGGTCTTTAGTGGGGAGGTGTGATCCAGAATTGGATCTAGGAGCCAGATAGGGCTCATAAAAACCTAAAAATAAAAGTGCTCAGAATCTCTTCAAAATCGACGTGTGTGTAGACCTCGTCGATACAAACCCAACGCAACTTTAAAATGAACATCGTATGCTCCAAATATGGCGATCTGATCATTTTTCCAAACAGACAAAAATTTGATGACTGTATAGTCTGTACAGTTCGTACAGTGCCACGTGGAAGCTGACTGTACAGGTCGTACGACCATACATCTAATGTGGTAGGCACAGTCAGTGCTAACATGGCAGCTTCTGGAGGTGACACATGGTAGGGTGAATGGTCGTACAGAAATATGACGTGGACATGTACATGGGACCAATCAAGGAGTGACATGTGTCACCCTTGCATTGGTGACACGTTGCACGTCCGTACAGATGATGTGGCAGGGTCCATACAACTGACATGGAAAGATGATTGGGTGTATGGACTGATGATGTGTCGGGAAGGTACATGTGGAACAATCCAGGAGTGACATGTGTCACCACTATAAGGGTGACATGTGGCACACCCGTACAACGTACGTACAACACGTGGAAGGTACAGGGCAGGTGACTAGATTGATAGCTTAGCAGACAGGTGGTACCATTGGGTGTTTGACACGTGGTAGTAGCTGACATGTGGAACAGTGCCACGTGGCCCAGACATGGGCTACCACATGGCACCCATAGATTGGTTGGTTCATTGGTTCCAAAACTTTTGGATTTCATGAGATTTGAACGCGTGACCTCCCCACTAGGCTAGGGTTTGGCAGGGCTAGGCTAGCCAAACCGCCCGCATTATGAGTCTTAACTATAAATATATTCATATATATTTAAATTTGAAAAGGGGTATGGATGGAGGAAAACATGGCTGGGACTAGGCCCCATCCTACAACTTTATGTAACATCATATGCCCACATGTCTAGAGATTAGATCTTGTGGTCGTATCACAACACTACACCCACAACAAAAATCTACTAGGTGTGGATTTCATGGGACCGTCACCTTTTCACTCTTGGTATGGATGGATAAGAACCTAAGCCCCCGATTCCAGATACTCCATGTGACTTGGGGCAGTGACCAGGAGCTGGGTGCACTAATAGGACAATGGTTCCATCATTTGTGCATGTGACCAGGTGTTAGCAGAAGAGGGGCCAATACGTAATCCCTAGAGGGCTGGTGCTTGGCCATATGGTTCCATGTGACCCTGTAGAGGGGGCGTGTGCCCAGGCCTGAGGGGATTATCCCCAATATTTCTCAGAAGTGGATTTTAAACCATATAATAGTGATTATTTTATGGATTTTAGACCTATTTTTGGAGATTTTGGTCATTATTGGGAGATATTGGGCCCTTTTTGAGGCCAGATATTGGGGGGAAGTTGGGAGATGGTTACCAACTTAAGATCTATATAAACCAGGCCTTATTTAGGCCATGGGAGGAGGTTTAGAACAGGTTTATGTTGCCGAATTGTTGAGCCAAAGTCATTGTCATGTAGGGAAGCTATTGAGGAGCGCACCTTTGCGGGCCATTTCTGGGAGCTTCGTTCATCCGATTTGGGTGTCATTAGTTTTGATGGGTTCATGATATATGGTAGAACAATACCGTCTCATTGTTGTAATCAATTGGAACTTTCATGATGCACATTTAAATCTTCGAACAGAAATAAGAAAGCCCACTTAGACAAGGCCCGGAGACATAGGCGAGATTGTCGAACTCCGTTATCACATTGGTGTTATGGTTTTCTGTTGTTCATGCTTCATTTCATTTCTATATATGTGCATATGGATGTTACATTTCCTCTTTAATTCTTCCTTTCTTCATTCAACTTCCTAATTGGTTAATAAATAGATGCATAATAACTCAACCATTGTCATATAAAAGATCTTTTCAGATCAGTAAGAAAATGCTTATTCAAAAGATATCATAAAGTATATTGTTAAGTATGCAAATGTTTATTCACTTGATATATTATCAAGTGGCATGTTTATAAGGAATATTCTTATGTGGTTGATTTTGAAATTTCTATGGGTGTGTGTGTTTATATGAAATTTGATGGATTCCTATTTTAATAAAGTCGATGAGCATAATGGTATTAACTATGCGAATTGAAAATTTAAAATGTAAATATTGATGTAAGGCTACAACGATCGATTACTTTGAATAAAATTTAGATTAAACTTGCCACTTTTCACATTTTGTTCAAGATTCAAAGAAAAAGGAGAGAAAGACAAATATTATGTTCAGAATGTCAATGAAATATATCATCATTCCCCACATACGTAGTTTCTATAGTTTCATTCATACATGGAATTCATTAAAATTGTGATATGAAACAATGAATATAGATAGAGTTATTATTAAAAAAGGCGAGAGAATCGATAATTTTTTACATATTTCAAACAATATGTTGAGCGCTCTATTAATCCAATGAAATAGAGTACATATAAATAAAATAAGGTTTGTCTCAATATAGACAAACTACTTTGATCACAAAATCACTTAGTTGAGTGAATATCTCAACTTCACACCATTCTAGGAAGCATCTAGTTGGAGAGAATATATTAAATACAACTAGTTCCAACAACCTCTTACCAACTAAGAAATGACTCTCTAATTAGATACCAAATCTACTTAATAATGACCAATAATAATTACAACCAAATATATGATCACACCTAAGACAAGTAGGAGTCACGTATTCCAACACTCCCCCTTAACAACTACTTGTCTTAATCTTTATTATTTGATGTCTCCATTAACATCTCCTCCTCTACAGTACATGCCCCTTTTATAAACAAAGTCTATCTCTATTCCATCCTATCACTTTCATCTTGTACCGATATCATACTACCATCACCAAAATGTCAACATTCATATAAAGAAACAACCATGCACTAGAATACATGGGTAACCACTTGTTGTATCTACCAGTCTAGTAGGATGTCCCTTCATGTACACGGTTCATTCAACCTATTGATGAACTTCTTCTGAATGTAGAACTTCACCTCCTAGATTCTAAAACTAGATCATGGTCCACCTGTGGTGTTAAAGAATTCCATCGTAGAGGATACTACACTATAGTAGACAAGTTATCCAAGTCATTGGGGACACATAGAAAAGGACTAAGCATGCCTATCGAGGTCTTACAAAAATATCCCCTTTACATGTTACATACACAAATATAGGTACATACATTACATACTCCACTCATTAAGATACCAAATACAAGCTCAAACTTTTTAGGGACCACTACATAGAATCAAAAAACATGAGATCATAGACTTGAATACAACTAAAAAGTGTGATTCACAATACAATATGGTCAACACACCTCACAAAATTTACCTTGTTTTTCCTTATTTTTCCATATTTATCCATTATTTGTTGTCATCAAAAACAATCTCCATTGTTTCCATATGAACTATGACCATTTTTTAAGAACTCTCTATTGCCAGAAGACTTATGTAGTCATCATCTTCCTTTCAAACAAAGTCAAAATAACACTCTTAGTTGTAACATATATGTCCTTATCCTTCTAGCTACAATCTCGAACATTTTTTCCAATAACTTATAGTGCAATTGATTCACCCACTATTTGTTGACACCTATCCTCGTCCTTACTTTTTTGGTCTCATAACATCACTACGAGTGTGCATCCAACTTTTATTGCTCACAACTTCATATATGGTCATAAAACCTCTCCCTTTATGGAAATACCCATGGTGAAGTAGGATTGAATGGTCAGTTCAACCTATATGACTAAGAAGAAAGATTCACTTTCACACTTAAGATTAATTCACCTACTATTCAAGGAGACCAAACTTACTAGTTTTGACCCTTCGTGACTTGACTCATCTGACTCTCAACCAAGATATCCCTCAATGAGGTCAAACACACCAAAAAAAATATACATTTCAGAATAAAAAATAAGTTTCCATACTTATTCACCCACTTGTATAACTACTTCTTCACTCACTTGTAGAATTGTTATCTTGAACATGTACCGGCTGGAAACCAAATGTACAGTGGTGATACCTCAGATTGACTAGGAACATGTTGTAATCCAGGGAAAAACACCAACCTAAAAATAAATATTGAGAAAATGATCATCCAATGGACATAATTCCATATACCAAGACACATAGGTACCCTACCATATAGTTTATCTAATGCGTCCATTGGCTCCTTCGTTATATATTCTTTTGAAATATTGAAAGCCACTGATGCTTCCAAGCTCAGTTGTATCATTCCTACTGCCTTTCTATCAAGAACCTCCCATTTTGTGTCCTTCATGGTCATCGTCTTCTTTTCTATTCCACCCAATGGTAGGAATAGATCCTTATGATATCAATAATCTTCCATCTGCATCTTCCATAACTAGTAGTTTGGGCCATTAAATTTCTCGACCCTAAAATTTCCATCTTCCACCATTACTCCCACTCGAACTAGGAACCCTCTTTTCCTACGAGTTACCTTTTGCTATGATACTAGTTGTTAGAAAAATAGAATCGCGGAGCAATAAAATAAAACAAATGTGGAAATAAAATACATAATATACACAATACAATAGAGACACATATATACTTGGCTCACCCAATGTGGTCTACGTCCACCAAAGAAATTTCCAGGTCCTTCCTTTTTATTATCCAGCAAAATGAAGGGGTACAACCTACAACACACCCGTTGTAACTTCGTCTTCTTTCTCTCACAGTCTCCTCTCTAATAATACAATATTCGCAATGATACATAGCCACAATACAATTCCCTCATAAGAGAGGGTTTCCTTCTAGGGAAAAAACACTAAAAATAACTTCTACCGTCAAATCAGTGACCTTATAATGAATGATCCAGATTGACTATGAAATTACAATATTTTACAAGGAATTTTTTCCCAATATTTTTCTTCAGGGGCACATCCAGTTAATCCCCCGCCATGGGGGGGCTACAAAAATTCTCCCCCCCCCCCCCCCCCCCCCCCCCCCCCCCNGGACCCCCCAAGAGGCAGTTGTGGGGGGTAAAACCCCCACACACCCCCATCAGCGAATGGGGTCCTAGAACGACTGAAACAAACCTCTGAATTAGGAAGATAATCAAGCTCCACAACGAACATTTAGATATACTACACTTGTAATATGATTCATAACTAGAAGATTTTTCATGAGAAGTGTTGACTTATACATTATTAGAGTCATTTCCTAATGTTCTATGTCCTAGTATACAAGAATAGGAAAAGGAAGAATTATCAATCATAGATTGATATATTAATATTCAAATGACCACGTTCCACTCAAAAGTAAGAAAATCATAAAAAATATTCTACAACCCCATTATCCAATGACAATTGAGAAATATTCATATGTGCTAAAATGTCATCATTTTGAGTATTCCAAAAAATACAAAAATCTCATTGAACATGAAGACCCACCTGATCAACCAATAATAATATTGTGACATCCATTTTTCTTGGGATTATAAGGCAGTGTTGAGTGATGGGAGGGGGGTTTTGAACCACTATCCTAAGTATTAGCTAATCAAAGACTAGGTTGCAATGGAACTGAATCTTGAGGTGCTTGACTAAGCGATGATGTATTTCTCTATGAAAGACCAACATCTCCAAAATAGGTTTGGAATGATCATGAGGAAGTGAATTTTGAGGTGATTGATTAAGAGATGATGTATTTCTCTATGAAAGCCCAACATTGCCAAATATAGTTTTGGAACAATCATGAGGGGGAACATATTTTTAATTTTTAGTGGGAAAGATTGAAGGAAGCAAGGCAATGTCCAAAGAAGAGAATGAAGTGGTTGTCATAGAGGTGGGTAGTAATGGCAATTTTTCCCAAGAGTGTCCCAATAATTCATTGTAAGTTGATTCATTATCGATGGGTATTAATTATAATCCTTTCCACTAGTCATGTGGGACATCATTTATTTATCAAAATTCTATTGGGAATGGTTGTGCTAGTAATGAGGAATCAACCCCCAAAGACATACGTGTGATTTTCACTTCCTTGAATTACATAACGGAGTCCATGGGTGTTGGCTTCAGAATTGTAAAGTGGATGAGGTGGGACTCAATGATATAAGGATCATAATATTTAGGGAAAATATATAATTTCTATCCTATATCCAAGAAGTTATCACATGCAACATCTTGGATCTCTTCCACAAACAGGAGTTGTAATGGTCGTAGACCTTTGAAAGATAGATTCTCAGGTTTAGGAATATGCTCATGATTTTTTTATATTCGACAAGTTGTTATTATTGTGATTGAATCTACTTGGTGGTCAATACAAGAATGGCCATAACGTTGGGTGCTAATGAGGAAAAAAATGTGTGTGTAGATAATATAAATATAGATGACTGCCAGAAATACATTGAATGTATTTTAAGTTGAAGTTGACTGCCTACAAAATTCGAAGTTGAATGCCTGCAAAATTTGAAGTTGACTACCTAAAATACATTGAATGTTTTTTAATTTTATGAAAAATATAAGTGACTTCTCATCCATGGAAACCATTCTATAAATAATCTTCATTATTCTAGCTTTCCAATGAGCCATATTGAGTAAACTTTGGAGGTCTCGATCTCAACTTATAGTCTCTGGAAGTTGAAGCTCCAAATAGATTTCCGAAGAAGCTATGAAAAGAGACTTCATTATTCTTTTAATTTCTAGAAACATTATGGCCAAATTCATCCATTGAATGTAGAAATGAATTATGAAAATGAATGAAGAAGATAATGAAAAATGGAAATGGGATAAGTAAGGGAATGGTTAAGTATGAGAATGGTTAAACGTGGAAATAGCTAAGTATGAGAATGGTTAAACATGGAAATGGTTAAGTATGGAAATGGTGTAGAGCATTGGAAAAGTGTTTAAGTATGGAGAATAGTGAAGAAGGAGAGTAGAGTGGAAAGAAGGAAAAAATGACTAAGTATAAAGTGTGGAGGATAAAGAAAATGGAAAAATGGCTAAGTATGGCACAACAATATGTGCTAGAAAAATGACATATCTTGGGAATATGAACTCTTTTTTAAATTTTGTAAAGTGTTGAAGAAATATGAGACATAAGATTATTTAGTGAGAATCTTGAAATAAATATTTTCCTTCTTTTTAATATTTTTTTTTTATCTTTTATTTAAAAAAAGATATCCCTCAAACTTTCATGATAAAAAAATGGAAAAATGAAATTGATTGGAGACTTGTTTGGATAAATAGTTATAAAATCTTCAAAACTTTTCAAATTTGACAAAAACAAATTTTAGTCTATTTAATAGGTGAAAACACATCAAAACTCCATTTTATACCATATACGTTAAGATTATATGTATACCTTATATTGAAACTTTAATTTAGAAGATATAATCTACATATCTTTGATTTCTGGAATGTTCTTTTTCAAAGGATATATTCTATGTAACTCTAGATCAGAGTTGTTTCACTTGAAATTGACAAGGTCCATGTAATCCATGCCCATCGTTAACTTGATTCAAGTTCCTCTCCCCGTGATCATTTTTTTATTTGAATTTGCCATTTTGTAAAGAGTCTCTCCCAAAATCATTTTTGTTATTTAAGTGATTATAGCATTTTTGTTATTTAGTTGATTATAGCGTTGGTAAGTGGAGGTATTTTTATTTTTTTTTACTATTAATATTATATAGGTTATAATTATTTTTAGATTTTTGATTTATAAATTGTTAATTTTTTTGTTATTAAAACATTCATTTTTTTAGATTATAATTATTTTGAGATTTTTGGTTCAAAATTGGTAATTTTTGGTTATTAAAACATTCCTCTTTTAGGATTGAAGAAAATTATTATATTTATTAACGTGTTTTTAATTTTTTTTATCATTTTGATGTTTTCAGGAATTTAAAATAAAAAGTGACTATTAAAAAATAACATTTAAAATAAAATTGAGTCACAAATTTTGTATTTAAAATATTTCAAGTTAAAATATATATATATGATGATGATGATGATGATTGTTCATTGAATTTGGTTTATTAAACTTTAAGAAGGTAAGGGATTACTTGGAATTTCATAGAATTTTATTTATGTGCTAGAAAAATATTAAGAGATTCACCATTTTTTTGTTGAGGTTAAATGTTAGGTAAGTAGGTAGGTAGGTAGTGTTACAAATCTTTTGAAAGATCTAATTTGGATATATGCTAGACATTTTAATAAAAAAAATGTTTTTTATCTTCACTCTTTCATCTGAAGATATTTTGGGAATTGATCAACTCCTAATTTCATTATAAAACTCATGAGATTAATTCTTATTTTAACAATATTTATTTATTTTTGATTAAATTTGTCAAAATAAAAATATATTTTTAATCTTCTAAATTATAATAAATTTCTTTAAAAATATTATATTTCATTAAAAAATAATTTTTAAATATTTAAATTAAAAAAAAAGGTTTTCAATAATAAATTTTAACCAACTGAAGGTGTTATCCAAATTCAGCAAACATAACCACGAATATGACCAAAAAAGTTGGTCAATAAGAAGTTTAAACCGACCTAAAAAGTCAATGAGGGTGTGCTCAGTGTAAGTCACAAATTCACGAGTTTGGTCAAAAACTCTGGTCAATAAGAAATTTAAACTGACCTAAAAAGTCGATAAAGTTTTATGCAAGTTAAATACTTAGTTTCAAAGTCAAATAGAGACCGAAAAATATCGTAATTGAAATATAATTGAAGGAAAAATGTTATTTTTGAATCTTTCAACGTTTGGAGTCTTAAAATCACAAATTCAGAATTTTGATTTTGATGGAGTTTTACTTGCAGCGAAGTTTCTGAAGCTTAGACCAAATAAGATCCCATTTACGATGGCTTTATAAGTCCGGTCCATTCCACAAAGACTGATACTAACAAATCCCCAACGACCAAACTTTCTCTATTCATTCCGCGTAACTACTTCCTATATATATCTGTACATAAGAGAATCGAGATACAGTCATATTCTTCTACTTCTGTTATTGATATTGGTGCAATAAAATACTGATTCTGTAGCCGTCAATAGAAAAACTCTATGGGTATGAGAGTAATATTAATTGCTATGCTTATGCTGATGATGATTAGTGAAAAAACGGGCATGAAGTTTGGCATGCTTCATTTTACTATGGGAAGTAGTATTATTAGTAACCTGAATTGCACTATGTTAAGTACCAAAGATTTGAATACAAAAAACACTACAATAGATCTAGAGAACAATATAAAATCACTTTCATTTATTACTATTAAAAAAACCCTTGAGGTAGGGAAAAACTATACAATATATCATATTATGGAAGGGATCCACTTTTGTTCATTTATTTATTCGAGGGGAAAACCTCCTAATGAGCTATTGCTCCAAATATATTAGTTCTTGACTTCTCATTACATTGCTTGATCCCCTTTATATAGTGCAACCAACCACCTAAGAACATTCTAAAGAAGGAAACTTCTAGAAGTGAAACCTTATGACAAGTTCTCTTACACTTATTATATTCACACTAAAATATCTAACTACAAAAATGGGCCTTATTTAATAATATAGTGGACCTAGTCCACCTTACATTGAATAGCCTCCATTATTATCACTATGGGCCCTTTGATCCCCCCATTACCTCTCTATCTAGACTACATTCCATCCCAATTATGAAAGCATTGTACAACCATATACCAAGGCCCCATGGTCCATGGATTAGTGTGGACCATAATGCTAAAGTAGGCTGGAGAAGCAAGGTCCCATGTGGGAATGCAAGCCACCATGCTAAAGTACTCCAAATGCCACTATAAACATGGGTCCCATGTCTGAGTGCTCATGTGAACTCCACATTGAAGATGTAAAAGATCAATAGGAGATTGATCCAAAGCTATAAACTAGACATGTGGATCCAAATATCCATATCCATCCACATAGCTCGAAAAGGTCGAAGTTGAATTGGGAAGGAACAATACCACTGTAGAATAGGAAAGCTAGACATTGGTAGCCATAACTGGCTCCATATTTGTCACATTGATGTTTTCTACTTAAGATGGAGTAGAGTCATCATATAAAATATGAAAGTGGTTGTCATCCCAGAAATGAGAACTATACATATACCAATCATCACTTTCTTCCTCGTAATCATACCAATAATATATGTCTTGAGTATATTATGTTTTGATGTAATTGTATGAGTCTTCATAATATATCTCTCCTAAATATTTTTCTTCGCAACTTTGAACTCTTGAAATGTTGTCTTGATCACTTCCATATCCAATCAAATTTCCATGATGAGTCGAGAGTGAATATCCATTAGAAATACCACATATAAGATACCAAAAGAAATATATTAAAATTATCTATACAATGGTGTTAATCTTGTAGCAATCTAAGAACTCTTTGAAAAGTTATGAGCTCTACAATCCCATCGTCATCACGAAGACCCTAAAAATGGTTGATTTTAAATTAGTGATATCTTCACTTACGGAGCTTCAATTCGGATGATTTGATTTTTTAAATGGGCTATTTTTGAAAGAGGAACTCATACATGTACATTGTTTTGGAAATTTCATCCCCAAGTGCTACAATAATCAACAAAATTGCACGGTTATCCGTGACAAAAAAAACTTAAAAATATTATATTTTAAAATGATGATAACTTCACTTCCCGAAATCTGTTTCAAACAAATTTGTTTTTTTGAAATTGGTAACCTGGTGGTGGCGAGACTTTAGGTCATTCTTGCTGAAGAAATTTCCCCCCTTGAGTTGGTCAAGAAGATCATTAATTTAGGGAATTGGGTACCGGTTCCTGACTGTGATTTTGTTTAATGCTCTGTAATCAATGCAAAGTCGTCGGGTCCAGTCTTTCTTCTGCACCATCACAATTGGGTTTCTGCAAGGGGATGATACAGGTCGGATGTTCCCCTTTTGAAGCAGTTCTTGGATCTAGCCCTTTTTTTTGTCATTTTCCATCAGCGAGCGACGATAGAATGGTCCATTAAGCAACAATGCGTCGGGGGTTAGATAAATTGGATGATTGACTTGGAAGTGTGTCGGTACCGCGATGGGTGAGGAGAAGATGTCTTTGTACTCCTCCACGATCCCATCCATTTGCTTGTGTTGAAAAGAGAAGCTCTTTGTAGAGGTCACGAGTGTGGCGGTGACCTTCTGCTTATTGTGAGCATGGATAATCCAGGATCTTTTCATCGATGTGACTTATTAAAGAATTGTATTAAATGAGTATAAATTGAAGTTCACCATAAAGAAGGAAAATCTCAATAATAAAGAGACATAAGAATCAAATATGAACACAAAAACTTGATAACGGATTTCATCCCTGATGGACTACGTCTTCAAGTCCTTTTCTCAAATGGGTAGGCCTTTTTATTAACTTAGCAAAAGAATTTGGCAAAATACACAGATATACCTCATTCTAAAATTAAGCTATAGAATTTTTGCTTAGATCAGAAAATAGAAAACACCACCAAATTTGTGGCGTCAAATTACCCTAAAATAACTATTTCCACGCCTCAATATGACTCTGGCACTCCTAGGCCCATGAGAAATCTCATATCGGTTTCTGTGCCTGCAACCTGCAATTAATTCTTTGTACTTACCTCATAAATCATGCCCAGACGTACCATCGAGCGCCCTCCACTCGTGCATTGGAAATAGGCATTTTTAAATTAAAACATGGGTGGACTATCCAACTCAGTCGTTTGGCACAATGGTTGGCGAAGGCTATTGTTAAAGCGTTTGTTGGGGAGGTCCTAGGGTCGAACCCACGGGCCTCCCCCTTTTGGATTATAGTAACAAGGATATATATATGGTGGTGTAACCACCACCAAGTTTGGAGATAGGCCATTTAGATTTTTTCGAAGCCTAGATACAATGGAGGTCGGCCACCAAATTTGGTGGAACCTCTGCCAGATTTGGTGGTCCAACCTTTTTAAATTTGAAATTTTGGTTACGGGCTCTCATTGGGCATTTTCCTACTGCCACGTGGTGGCCAATCATTGGCCCACGTCATCTTCTTATACAGACACTAGAACATCACGGATGCCATGTGTCTGCCATGTCCTATACAACCTTCCACGTGGTCGTATGGACTGCCATGTGGCACCTTTCCATTGGTCCACATATCGGTCGAAAAATACCAAAAATGGGTGACACATGGCAGACTCTGGTGTTTCCACATCATCATGTTGACGTCATCATGACACGTGTCGATATCTGACTATGTCGCGTACCCTGTATGGATGCTAACATCATGCATACAAATGCTGACATCAGCAGTATGAATGTTGACTCATCCTTGCTAAATGGGCTAGGTTGACCAAAACTTTGACCACGAATATCTTTTGATCCGTAACTTCGTTTGAAGAACCATTTACGACGTTGGAAAGCTTGTGATGTGCACTTCTGATCATACCTTCCCACTGAGAGATTTTGGACCACCAAAATCCTTTATCAATCAACAGGTAAGTGAGGGAAGAGTTCCCTCACTTTGTCTTTCTCCATCTGCTTTTCCTTGCTTGGATGTGTGCCCTTTACGCCCACTCGAAGATAATCAACATTACCTTTGCGTGAAGTCCTCATCCTTCTGACCAGGATGATATATTCCTTTAACTCATCCAAGTAGTCAAGAGAAAACTCATCAACCGAGGGCAGTGAAACTTCCTCACCTTGATCCATGATCATGGGAGGCTCAAAAAGTTTCAATTTTTCCACATTTACAACTGAGTAAATCTTCATATAAGGTGGAATATATAGACAAAAAGCATTGGTTCCACTTTTCTCCAGATTAGTGAAGGGTTCATATCGGATAGGCTTGAGTTTCTTACCTTCACCCTTCAATTGCTCCTTTCGGATGTGAATCCATACTTGGTCTCCAACCTGAAACTAATGATCAACTCTGTGCTTGTCATGTCGAGCCTTATACTGTGCTTGAATTTTCTCCAATTGTTCCATGACTGCATGGTGCACTTGTTGGATCTGTTGAATGAACTTGTGGGCCCTGTCTTCATTTATTTCTTCATTTGAATCGACATATTTCCAATACATCAAGTCCAAAGGGACCTTAGTCAAGTATCCAAAACATGTCTCAAATAGAGAACACTGAGTTGAGGAATGTAAGGTTCAATTGTAATCATGTTGAATATAGGGTATCTAGTCATCCCACAACTTGGGATGTTTACTGCAGTAGCCTCGAAGAAAATGTACCATTGTTTGGTTAACAACCTTTGTCTAATCATCGGTCTATGGATGAAATTTTGTACTCCTCTTCAACTTGGTGTCCATCATTCTCCACAAACTTTTCCAAAACTCTCCAAGGAATTGAGTATCTCGATCTAAGATAATGGACATGGGAAAACCAAAGTGGAACCAAACATACTGAAAGAAGATATTAGCAGTCTGCTCAGTAGTGACCTTCTTTTTACATGGCATCAAGATACACATCTTGTTAAACCTATCCACTACCACATACAAGTAGTCATGACCCCTTTTCGACATTGGTAAACCCCCTACAAAGTCCATGGAAATACTTTCCCATGGATGAGATGGAACAAGAAGTGGTGAGTACAACCCTAATTTTCTATTAGTGGGCTTACAAGTAGAACACATCACACACCTTGGTTACAATTTCTTTCATCTGAGGCTAGTAACAAAACCTTTGCAGATGAGCCATGGTTTTTCCTACCCCAAAATTCCCAGACACAAGAGAAGTGTGAACTTCTCGTATTACATGGACTCGTTCATTTTTAGGAATACATATATTTCCAAGATGGTAGAGTAAGTTCTCCTGCAAACAATAGTTCTACACATGTGCCCCATGGGTTAGCTTCCTAAATACATCCTTAAAATCTTCATCAATAACATATTGTTCAACATAACTATCATGAGATAAAGAAGCATTCTTCAAAACAATAGAGGCAGCAATAGGAGGTCTAGAAAGCATATTAGCTACTTTGTCACTTGTACCCTTTTTATACTTGATTACCAAATAGAACTGTTGAAGAAAAACCATCCACCTATAATGTCGAGATTTTTGCATCTTGGTTTGTGCTTGGAGATATTGTAAGGGATGATGATCTGTATGTATGATTGTTTCCTTCCCTAACAAGTAATGCTTCCACTTTTTTACACTTTGAACTAATGCATACAACTCTTTATCATATGTAGGATAGTTAACAACAGCTTGGTTAAAATTTTCAGAGTGGTAACATATAGGCTTGTGATACTGCATCAATACTGCACCCATGGTGTAATCACTGGCATTTGTCTCTATCTCAAATGGTTGTGTAAGACTTGGCAATGATAATACTGGCGTTGTACTGATATTTTCATTCAAAGTGTCAAAGGCCTTTTGTTGCTTTCCTCCCCACTGAAAAGTATTATTCACATTGGTTAAGGCATGAAAAGGAGATGCAATAAATGAGAAGTTTGCGATGAATCTCCTCCATTATTGAACTGCACCCAAGAACCTTCATACTTCAGATACATTTTTGGGCTCAGGCCAATTTAAAATTACATCAATTTTGGAAGGATCAATTTTCAATTGTCCTCCTCCTACAATGTGACCTAAGTGCACCAATGCAATCTTTCCAAACTCACATTTGGACAAGTTTACATACAACATTTCCCTTCGCAAAGTATCCAATACTTGCTTTACATGTCGTACATGTTCAACCAAAGTCCCACTAAATATAATAATATCATATAAATACACAATTACAAATTCATCTAATGATCAGGGGATCAAATTTTGCTCAATTTTCAAAGTGCTCGGAATGCGACAAAAACAGTGCCATTGCGTCCGTCTCGTCTTCTTGATTCCGGCGGTATATTTACTTTCTCAAACAGAGTCCGTATGGAGAAGATATCGCGATCTGTCCGCTAAGCCAAACAGGCAAAATTTTTGGATGCTGACTGTACCTGTCCGTACAGTCTGTACGGTGACGTGGCATGTCCGTACCATCCGTACGGTGACGTGGCAGGTGGGTGACGTGGCACGTTTTCATTGGTTGATGTTGGCGAGTAGCATGTTGACACATGTCCGGTTGATGACGAGTAATATGAGGACACGTGGCCCAATCCATGGGTGCCACGTGTCCCCTTCATTTTTGTTTAATTGGTTATGTAAAATTATATGGATACTCTGTGGGGTTTGACCCCCGGACCTCCCCCAACACCAACGACTTCATAACTCTCCGCTAGCCAAAGTGCCGCCACATGAACCTTGTTTGTAATATGGTTTTACTATTATTTAATGTTGATATATGTCGGATGCAAAGGGGGGTCGGGCCGGGGCTAAGCCTCGACCCGTGGACACATTGTATTACATACGACCATATATATATATAAAATCCCGACCGTTGGCACGCGTATTACATTGCATTGAATTGCAATGTATTGCAATATTACATTGCATATATGTATAAACTATAGTCTGCATATTATATTGACCGCGCGGGGTTTTGAACCATAACCTTTGGTTAAATGTGCACGTGGGTGTGTATGCGCGGGAGTTATACCATTGGCACGGTTCAAACGAACTAACCACCTTTTTGCCCAGCCTTTGGTCGCATGTGCCATACGCCCAGGTGCCGAGGCGGTTAGGGGCTGGAGGCGCCTTAACCGTCCTATGGTTTGCACCGTTGGCGCGGTTGCGCCCGGTGCTGGGTTTTTTACGCTTAAAAGAGTGTGTGAGCCAGGTTTGTTCAAGGGGGGTACGAATTGTAGAACCAGAGACAACAAGCTTGAAGAGGGAGACTTCCAGGAGGCCTAACTTCTTCATTTTTCGACCGATTGAGGTGCCGAAAGAGCCCAGACAGGGGTTTTGGGACGCTGGGAAGGCATTGGAGCAGTCAGTTTGTCAGATTGAGCATTGTAAGACATGTTTTTGAGCACTTTTTGAGCAATTAATAATAATGATCCATTGGAAGCTGGACCAGGAGATGTAGCCCATAAGAGGGGTGAACTCCTTTATCAATTTCTGTGCACATGTGTTTATGTTCAATATTTATGTTGTTGTCTATGTGTATTTTGCATAAGTAATCCTTAATTTATGTGTTGCAAATTGATCCTGTTGCTTTAAACACATAACATTTCACTTGCAATAATTATTCAAGTTTTTCAA
>ML822326.1:332139-347440 GCA_009831015.1 Picea engelmannii
AGAGAAAGACAAAGATTATGTTGAGAATGTCACTGAAAGATATCATCATTCACCACATAAGTGGTTGCTAGACATCCATTAATACATGGGATACATTAAAAGTTTGGTATGAAACAATGAAGATAGATAGAGTTATATTTCTTAAATTTATGCTTATTTCTATTACAATGGAAGAAAATGGCATTATCAATTACTATTTGTGTGGAGTGGAGAAATTAAAAGGTAAAGTTGGTGATATTTCACAGAAAGTAACTAACTGCAATATTGATTTTATTAAGTGTATCACTAGTGTTGTAGAAATAGAAAAGGAACCATATTTTGATTCTATGAAAAGTATTCTTATATGAGAAGAAGAGAGGAGAATGAATGTTCTAGAAAAGAAGAGATTATACATTTAGCTTTGATGACTAAAAGAAATTAGCCTCACAAAGGGAAGCCATGGATGAAAAACAAGGAAGGAAAAATACACTTTCATCAAGTGCAACATCATCAAATAGGACATGCACAAGTGGATAGAATAAAGTAGTTGTTTATATTGTTGTAAGTATGGACAATTTGTACCAACATAAGAAATGGATGTTTAAGGTATCCACACATAGAATAGATGAATGTAATGTTGTTGAAAAATAAGAGAAGGTTAGAAATAATCTTGAGGATTTGAAATTTTTTGTTTCCAACTCAAATTCATGTTCCCATGTACTAGTGTTTGGTTCATTGATTATAGTCAAGGAAAATTTTAGGGGTCAAATTTTGCCCATGGGAAAAATTAGGTGGTTTGGAATTTTGGTTGGAGACTTATTTCTATAAATGGGCATGACTATACTTATCCCCAAATTTATTTTAAAAGAATTATATCCAAAACCATTATCCCTCCTGTATTTGTGAGGGAGATTCACTTTTTCCTTTTAAAAATTGAGTTAGATCCTACCATTCTCCCTGATTTTCTAGGAGTGGAAATTAGTTGGAGGTATTTCGTCCTCATTCAGACACAAGAAGCCTACATAAATTGTTGTAGTTGAGGTTGTTGTCAGAGTTTTTCTTAAGCAGTATTGGGAAATGGGTGTAACCCTGAGAAGAACCTAACATAATATACAGAGATAAATGAGGGAACAATACTCCAAGAAGATTAATGGTGTCTAAAGAAATCATTTTATTGCTTAAGCACAACCCATTATGATCAGAACATAACAATGAATTATTGAATACAATCGTGATTAATCACCACATTTTTTGAAATCAACCCATGGGTGCCTTTGTCAATAGTCTCAGGATCTAACCAATTTCCTTGAAATTGGGAATATCTTGTCCACATATAACCATCGGTGGTTGGAACAATTTCAAGAAAACCTGTGATGTTGTGTCAGCGAGTCGAATTACAAAGTCGACCCAACCATATCATCGTCCAACACATAGTCAATTTCTTGGTTGGTCGATCCATCAATCGACTGCCTCCAATATCTAGTTGATTGTCCAAATGAATGCCTAGTTGACCACCCGACCAACTATCTCCAATTGCTAGTCAATTATTTGAGTGTTTTTCTAGTCGACCACCCGGCCAACTATCTCGAGCTAAAATTCAACTAACTGACCGACTATCTCTAGTATCTATGATGAACCATCGAAACTAAGGTTCCAAGAACCCCCTCCCATCAACACATAGTTCTGGAGGTTCACGAGGTGAAATTATGACAACAGGATACCCCCCATAGTTGCAGCTCTGTGAAGCCTAAGCATAGTGTGGAGCTTAGTAAACATAAATTTTAGACAATGGATTGGTAAAGATATCGACAATTTGATCATCGTTTTTGCAATAGACAAGAGTGTCATCCATGGTATAGGCGTTGGTGCATGGTTGATGCACTTGTTGTTGTACAGGTGTTGGTGCATGGTTGATGCACTTGTTGTGTTATAGATTGAGGTACACGATTGATACTTGGTATGATACAGATTGATGGTTTGGTACATGGTTGAGACACATATCATGTGATGGTATGTTGGTGATCTTGGTACATGCTTGGTAGAGGCATGTGTTGTTGATGTTGAGCATCTAGTTGGAAAGTGCTCTTGGTGATTGTGGATCTAGTATAGTTGATGTTGAGTACGAGTGACAGTGCCAAGTTATAGGTTGATGATCAGTTACAGGTTGATAATGATAGGTTGAAAATCATAGGTTGATGTGATAGGTTGGAAACAATGACAGGTTGACATGTTACATGTTGATGTGATAGTGATCCTTCTCTTGAACTAATTGTCTCGATTAGTGAGCATGAAGTTTGACATGTTTCATTTTACTATGGGTAGTAGTATTATCAGTAACCTAAATTGCGCTATGTCAAGTACCAAATACTTGAATATAGAAAAACACTACAAAATATCTAGAGAACAATATAAAATCACTCTCATTTATTATTATTAAAAAAAACCCTGAGGTAGGGAAAAACTATACAATAGATCCTAGTATGGAAGGGATCCACTTCTGTTCACTTACCTCTTTGAGGGGGAAATTTCCTAATGAGATACTACTCCAAATACATTACTTATTGACTTCCCATTACATTGTTTGAGCCCCTTTATATATTTCAACCAGCCACCTAAGAAAATTCTAGAGAAGGAAAATTCTAGAAGTGAAACCTTATGACAAGTTCTCTTACACTTATTATGTTCACACTAATATATCTAACTACCATAGTGGGCCTTATTTAATAATATAGTGGACCTAGTCCACCTTACCTTGAATGGCCTCCATTATTATCACTATGGGCCCTTTGATCCCCTCATTACCTCTCTATCTAGACTACATTACATCCCCCTTATGAAATCATTGTACAATCATATACTAGGGCCCCATGGATTAGTGTGGACCATAATGCTAAAGTAGGCTAGAGAACTATGGTCCCATGTGGGAATGCGAACCACCATGCTAAAGTACTCCAACTGCCACTATAAACATGGGTTCCATGTCTGATTGCTCATGTGAACTCCACGTTGAATATGTAAGAGATCAATAGTTGGTTGATCCAAAGGTATACACTAGACTTGTGGATCCAACTATGTAGATCCATCCACATAGTTGGAAAGGGTTGAAGTTGAATTGGGAAGGAACAATACCATTGTAGAATAGGAAATCTAGACATTGGTAGCCATAACTGGCTCCATATTTGTCACATTGATGTTTTCTACATAAGATGGAGTAGAGTCATCATATAAAATATGAAAGTGGTTGTCATCCAAGAAATGAAAACTATCCATATACCAATCATCACATTCATCCTCGTAATCATACGAAGAATATGTGTCTTGAGTATATTCTCTTTTGATGTAATTGTATGTATTCTTCATAATATATCTCTCCTGAATATTTTTCCTTGCAACTTTGAATTCTTGAAATGTTGTCTTGATCACTTCCATCTCCAGGTGAATTTCCATGATGAGTCGGGAGTGAATATCCATTAGAAATACCACATATAAGATACCAAAAGAAATATATTAAAATTATCTATCCAATGGCGTTAATCTGGTAGCAATCTAAGAACTGTGTGAAAAGTTATGAGCTCTACAATCCCATCATCGTCACGAAGACTCTAAAAATAATTGATTTTAAATTAGTGATATCTTCACTTACCGAGCTCCAATTCGGATGATTTGGTTTTTTAAATGGGATATTTTTGAAAGAGGAACTCATACATGTACATTGTTTTGGAAAATGCATCCTCATATGCTACAACAATCAACAAAATTGCACGCCTATCCACGAAAAAAAAAATATGAAAAATATTAGATTTTAAAAAGATGATAACTTCACTTCCCAAACTCCATTTCAAATGAACTTGTTTTTTTGAAATTTGTTTTTTTTCCAATGGGAACTCATATATAAAACCATTTTCTACAAATTCTACATAGAAAACTACAGGAATTGTCCGGAGTGTCGTGGCCCTATTTTTCTTCTTCAAAAAAATATGCAAAATAAAAAATATATATTTCCCTATTTATGGCCGAAGAAAGTTCTATGATACCACTTGTTAAGTACCGAAGACTTGAATACAAAAAACACCACAATATATCTAGAGAACAATATATAATAACTCCCACTTACTATTATTAAAACCCTTGAGGTAGGAAAATAACATACAATAGATCATATTATGGAAGGGATCCACTCCTATTCACTTGTCTCTTTGAGGGGGAAACCTCCTAATGAGCTACTGTTCCAAATACAATACTTATTGACTTTCCATTACATTGCTTGAACCCATTTATATAGTGCACTCATATATATAACTACTATAGTGGGTCTTATTTAATAACATAGTGGACCTAGTCCATATTACATTGAATGGCTTCCACTATTATCACTATGGGCCCTTCAGTGCCCCCCTTTACCTCTCTAGATATAGCACACACTCTAAATGCCACAATATATAATAGTCAAGGTATAAATAGGAAATCCAAGTTCACCCAAAAGTGGACAAATCCAAAAATCCTTTGTACCTACATCGACGGTGCCATGATACTCAGTTTTTGTATGAGAGAGAGAGAGAGAGAGAGTACCAATGTTTACTTGCATAACCAAAATATAGGTCTAGTGATAAATAGAAAAACATAGCCAGAAGTGAAATTTTGATCATCACTATCACCTACCTAGTCAGATTCAGTGAAGACAACTAACAAATCTAAACTACGACAATAATTGATACCAAGGTGAGAGGTACCCTTGATGTAAGAAACAGTTCATTATTCATCTTTTCAGTGACTAGCATGTGGATCCTTCATAAACTAAGAAACCACACTAACAACAAAGGAAATATAAGGATGAATGTGAGTTAAATAAATAAGGCTACCAACCAGTTGTCAATAAAGAGTGGTGTCAACTTTAGGAGACTAACAATCTATAGTCATATTAATCTTAAAATTAAATGGGGTATCACATGGATTATAGTAAACCATCTTAAAATGGTTTAAGAGATCGAGGAAATATTTAAATTAAGAGAGGAACAAAACATCAGACATAGGTAAAACTTGAAGACCGAGAAAATAATGCAGAAGACCAAGATATACCATATTAAAAGTGTTAACAAGTTGTCTCCTCAGTCTAAGAATTAGATCAAGATTATTTCCAGTTATCACCAAATCAAAAACATATACAACAAAAATCATATTAGCAATATCATGTAATACATAAACATTGTGATTAGATTCGCAAGATTTTAATCCAAGATTGAGAAAGAAATGTTCAATCTTAACATACTAGGACCTTGGAGCCTGTTTAATACCATAAAGGGACTTATGTAGGTGACAAAAAATATTGGAATCTGTCAAAAAATGAGGGCTTGTTCCATAAATATTTCTTCAGATAAGTCACCATGAAGAAAGGAAATTTTAACATCCATCTAGTGGATCTACCATCCGAAGAGAGCAACAAGGGAAAGAATCAGTTGAACATAATTCATATTTTCAATAGGAGAAAAATTCTCGGTCTAGTTGATGTCGTGTTGCTAATAAAATCCATTCACGACCAAACAATATTTATGATGCTAGAAAACACCTTCAAAGGTAAATTTGATCTTGTAAACCCATGGACATTTCATGATGTTCTTCCATTGAGGTTGATGAACTGAATCCCAACTATGATTTTTTAAACAAGAGATCATTTTAACTTGCATAGCTTACTCCCATTTAGGTTTTCCTTTCACATCTGTATAAGATATAGGATCAAAAATTTCAAGAAAATGATTCATCAAAGCAACACTTTCTTGGTGCTTCTAAATCTGAGTCTGATGGCATGAAGATACATCACCAACATCAGGTCTTGTATCTTCAATCATCTTAGAATCACATCGAGGGAGACAAGGGGATGATGTACTAGCATTCACTTGATAAGGTTGATCATAAGAAGTAAAAATTTCATTCAGAACAGATTGAGAACCATTTGACACAAAAATCGACTATTAGGTTGAATGAGGAACAAGGATTCACTTCCTAGCTGAAATGCTAAAGAAAGGAACATGTGGTCCATTATCGAAAAAAATATCAAACGAATCATCCTTTAATATACCAAAGAGGTAATTCAACAACTGCATTCCTAAAGACTCCTCATCAAAAAATACATTTCTCTTGATAATGATCTATCATTTCACAGGGTCAAATAATCGATATTCCTCATATTCTTTGGAGTATCCCATCATGATGCAAGTATGACTTTTTTCATCCAATGTATTCCTGGAATCATTGTAAATGAGAGCCCAAGAAATACATTGGAATACTATGAGGTGACCGACTAAGGGTTGATTTCCACACAATCTCTCAATTGGAGTCACAAAATTGATAGCTCTAGTCAGAATCTGATTCAACAAATACTTGGCATAGTAAATAGCTTTGACCCAAAACATAGTCGATAGATATTTGTCCTGCAAAAGACATTGAAGAATTTTGACTAAACTCTAACTATTTATTTCCACTATGTCATTATGATGATGAGTATGAGAAACAGACATATGCCAAGCAATACATGATTGAAAAAAATATTCTTCAAACAGTTGATTCACATACTCTCTAACATTATCATATCTCAAACATTTGATAGTTCGATCACATTGATTTTTATCCAATTCCTTGAATTGCTTAAATTTTTCAAAGACGTGACTCTTATTTTTTAATAAATAGACCCAAGTAAATCTAGAGATATCATCGATAAAGAAAAAAATAAACTTGGTACCTAGTAATGAAATCTTATTAATAGAGCATAGATCACTATTAGCAAGCTCCAATGGGTTATGTTCTTTCCATCGCTTTTTTAGAGTTGAAGTGATCTGGATTTATGAGTGGAACGAAAAGAATAATAGACTGAATACAATAACACAAAGATACTGAGAAAAAAATAGATATCTATTGAACAATAACCTCTATTGAATAAACAAAATAGGTTGAAATTGTAAAACTACATAACTGAAAACAACTTGCTTGAATGGTGGTAGCTATCTCTGAGAAGAGATGTCACTGCTATGCACATCCATCTGCGCAGAATGATTACAATGAGGCTCCAGAGGCCTTTTTAACATTACTCATGAATGCCAAAACCCTAGACATCCAAAATCCTAAACCTAGGAGATGAAACCCCAAAATTTATTTCAGTTCTGAGACTTTTGAGATTGCTGTTATGATAAGGTGGTTCTCTCAGATTCATCGCATCACTTTTTTATTCAACGTTTCAGACCAAACAAATGTGGTCCATCATCAGGAAGAGTTTTAAGATGCCACATATTAAAACTCTTCATGATGATGGACCACATTTGTTTGGTATGAAACGTTGAATAAAAAACTGATGCGATGAATCTGAAAGAACCACCTTGCGAAAATTTATGTGGGCCTCGATGGGTAAGTTGGTACCTAAACTTCCTCATGTTATAAATTTTGCATACGACCTTCATTTTAGGCGCGTGATAGCCCATTGGAAAGGTATTTTTGAGAAATACACATTATGTCATCAAACTTTGACTCCATCTATAATTTGATTGTGGAAATCCAAAAAAAACATTATTTAGGGCCCCAAAATAGCCCTGGAAGTACGGAAAGATGTACTGGCATGAAAACATCCAAAATAATCCAGTTGGATTAGGTGTGATTCCACCAATATCCACCTGGAAGCTGTGTAGGGCTTTAGACATCCCCACAAGTGTAGAACCCACAATTACAAAGAATTACAGAAGAAGGTGTTTAACTAAAAACTGTCAAGAGGAGGCAGTTGGAATAGGTGGGTGGCCACCAATATCCACCTGGATCATTCCTCCTCCCTTAGGAAGAAATGGTCTCCATTGTGTTGAGTTCCCCCATTAGATGAGGAAATGTATGCTGAATTTTTCCCAAGGTTAGCCACTTTCCTTGGTGTAGGAGCTTCCCTATCTTGACAGCCCGATAAAGCTGGATCCTTTGTTGGTGAGCGCCCTTGACCTGTGTATCCACTATCTGATTAGTGGATGCATGTTCCATGCATTCAAGGTTGAGCTCTATTGGTGTCAATTGTTCTATGATGTCTAAGGTGTCCAATAATAGTGTAAAATATGGTCGAAGGAGGTCCACATTGAACACTGGGTGCAAGCTAAGGAAGGATGGAGTGTTGAGCTCAAAAGAATTGCTACCCACAACCTTGGTGATAGTGTAAGGACCATACCAAAGTGGGCAGAGATTTCGATGGGGCCCTATAAGGTTCTCTTTCTACAAATGTAAACATACCTTGTCTCCCACCTAAAACTGGTGTAGTACCCGATGTTGATCATGGCGCTACTTGTACTTAGCATTGGCTTTCTGCAAAATCCCATAGACCTGTTGGAAGATGTACTGAATCCTCTCAATGAATCTGGTGGCTTTTCCAGCGTTAGACTGAACATGGGAAGATTCTTCCTGTGTGGTTTTAAGAGGTAGTGCAACATCAATGGGACCCAAGGGTTGGAATCCCATCCCCACCTAAAATGGGCTATGGTCGATGGAGCTATCGAGAGCCTTGTTGTAGTTGTGTTGAACATAGGAAAGACTTGCACCCCATGTACGTGGATGCTTAGAGTTGTACATGCATAGGATGTGCATAATCATATGATTGAAGACCTCTATCTACCCATTGGTTTGGGGGTGGAAAGAAGTGGATTTAGTGAGCTTGGTGTACAAGAGTGACCAAAAACTCAACCAAAATGTATTGAGGAACCTGTTGTCCTGATCTGAGGTGATGTTTTGTGGTATCCCAAAATGGACCCACACCCGTTCGAAGAATAGCTTGACAGTATCTACCATTGTGATGCTCTTCTTCCAAGAAGTGATCATGGCCATCTTTGAAAACCAATCAACTACCATAAATACACAATCATTTCCATGCTTATTGGATGGAAGGTCAAACATGTAATCCATCGAGATGGATTCCCAAGGCCTCTCGGGAGTAGGAATAGGGGTGCATAAGCCTTGATTCTTGATGGTTGGATTGTCAATGGCACAGGTAGTGCAAGATATGATATACTTGCTAACGTATTTTCGAAGTTTTGGCCAACAAAAATGTTTCTATATAATGACCACAGTTTTCTCCACTCCAAAATATCCTACCATCCGACTGTAGTGAGCCTCCCAAATCAGATTTGCACACTCGCTTGTGGGAACACAAAGGTGGCCCAGATGACATAACAATTCATCTTGGATGTGAAAATCGGTGACATTTTCTCCTGTACCCAAGAGCTTATAGATGTTGGTGAAGTCAAGGTCATGCTAATAAAGTTGGGGCCACTTAGATGCCTCATTCCCACAAGAATGGAGCACTATGGTGAGTGCAACAACGGGAGGGAAACTGAGGAAGTCAGAAACATGATTTGTGCTCCATGTTTCATACTTCATGTTGATATGAAACTATTGTAGGTATGTGGACCACTTTTGATGGAAGTCATTCTACAACTTCCCCTGTGTATGTATGAATTGCAGAGGCTTGTGATCAATGTGAGTGATTGTCTCCTTTCCCAGAATGTAATGTTTCCATTGACAATAGGCTTGCACATTGGAATAAATATATTTTTCATAGGTGGGGTATTTCCAGACAGTATCTGAGATCAACCTTCATATGTTGAAACACAATTAATTGTTTGACAAAAAACATGTTAGGGGATCGATATCTACTACAATCCTCCCAAGAATCCATTTCATGTTAAGGTATCTGTCTAATATACTTTGTTGGTAGATAATTGGTGATATTTAAATTCCAATAAAAGTATCATAATGTTTACACTAGGAGAAGATATTGCACATATTGCAAAGAGTTGTTTCATAATGTGTAATAAGAATAATGTTCTCCAGATGACATTGGGAAGAAATTTGTCTAGTTTTATTTATTGTGATGTATAATCTAAATAGTCATTTAAATAGACTCTTTTTTTTTGTTTTAGTGGTGAAATTTCTTTAAAGTGTGAGCTAAAAAATTTGAATACCTTCCATTATAGTCGAAAATAGTTAAAGTAAACTCTTTTTTGGTTTTTTTAAATCCTTTTGGATATCTCCTACACCCAAGGAATGGATTTCCAGTAATTTAATATAGCAATATTTGATATTTAATAAATTATAGTCAGATACTTCTAATGCTTTAAGAGATAAAAGTTTAAATGTTTTTTAGTGTGATAAATTTATTTTTTAAGCAATATTATATAAAAATAAATAATATCACAATGGTTTATAAAAATATTTTTTATAATATTATTATCTTAGATTTATTTTAAATTGGGTTTATAAAGTATCAAGGGGATTAAATTTTTTAAAGTGTATTTTTTTATATTTTCATTTAATTGAGCCAACTTTATTTTTATTATTGTTATACTTTTTCTAATTGACACAAATTTATTTTTTCTTAATGTTTAATGTAAAATCTAACATCATGTTAACATTAGGTTGTAGAGCCCCGAATGGGGTGACAATTGGACAGAACCTGAGGACATATGGCATGGGGCAGCAACGGGAGTTAATAACCCCGGCCTCCAGCCCTCCATTCATTGTTGCAGAATGACCCACACTCAGTGGAGAGAAAAAGCAGTGCATCTGGACAACCTCGCATGTTTAATGCCTCCCCCGCATGAGCCAGACCTGGTGTATTGTGCTAGGCACCAGGGATAGGGAAGTCTTCACCAAAGTTTTCATGGCTAGCCACCCTGTCAACTTAAGATGCACTATGAAGGAAAATGTCTTAGCAAATTCTTTAATTTTCCCTCTATAATTTCTCTTGCTCCTTGGCTCTTTTGGGCGAATTCTTTCATTTTCCCTCTACAATTTCTCTTCCTCCTAGGCTCTCTCGGGATCTCTCGAGATTTCCCCACCAGTTCCTTCTCTCTTTCTCCTCAACTCTCTCAGGCGAATTCTCTCATTTTCCCTCTGCAATTTCTCTCGATCCTTGGCTCTCTCGGGCTCTCCCCACCAGTCCCTTCACCCTTCGCCTTCACTCCACCACAGTCCAGCCTCTGAAATCCCTCCACCATTCCAAGAGAGAGAGGGAAGTCCAGAAGACGATCAATGCATTACAACGCCCTCTCAAGACGCATCAAGCTCACCCCCTCCCAATTATCTCTCATCGCAATCCGCACCTCCAGCCCCAGGCATAATAGCCAAGGGCAGCCTGAGCTTCCCTCGTCACCCCCTCAAATACCTCCTTTGATCCTTAGTAGTCGCCCGGTCGGAGAGGAGGTGCCACCTCTAAAAGAGAGCACTCCTCTGCTCAATTATCCTCTTACCCCCCCCAAAATCCACCCACAGGATCAAGTATTTGGCACAGGCAGTTGCATGGTGGAGGAAGAAATTCCCCCAAGCAGGAAGGTGGAGGACCATTCGACGAGTGTTGGCGAGGAAATGGAGGCGGCGACACCTCTTCTCTCTCCAAACCGACTCTCGGATGAGCACCTCCAAATCATTTTCAAAATTCGTCAAAAGAAAGATGACCAGTTGCACATTCAGTGCATCCTCGACTAGAGAATGGATATTTTGTTCAATGCATTGGCAGACGCTCCAGCACGGAATCGATGCCCAAATTGTGGCCAGAAGTTTGTCCCAGCCTACAACATCCATGGCAGCCCGAGCTCACCCAAGGAATAGTACCTCCAGATTTTTCATTTTCTCTCCTTCTGGTTTTGTCACCTCTCCATAGATGGGCAAAATCTCTGCCTCTCGTTGCAAGCTAGATGGTAATGGCAACCAGTTTCTGATCATTTTGTTGATACTGTTTTGTTTACGTGATGATGCGTCAAACTCTAAGTTTTTTATGAAAGCCACATGTTATGGTTTCCCTTTTGTTGCAGAACAGATGACTAATAAATAGCATTGTACAGACATTAGCAAAAATTAATATAAAATCTTACTTTATTTACAAAAAAAAACATTAGATTGTAGAGCACCTAACTACTCTAAATGCAATAATGTTTTCAATAAAATATAATTAATTATTCAATTATTAAAAACTTATTTTTTTAATTAATTTTTTTTTTAAATTAAATTTATTATATTTTCAAATTAATTTTATAAAAAAATTAAATATCAATACTCTATCTTAAACATAATTTATTTAAATCAATATATCTCTATATCTATGATTCTTGATGCTTTTCAAAAATAACACCCAAAAGAAGTTCAGAATGCTAGATGAAATAAACACAAACTACGCTAAATGCAATGCAATTGTATTAAATCTTAAAATATTTTATTACAATAAATTTTTGATACGTTAATGAAATAAGCACAACATACTATAAATTCATGAAATTTTAAAATATTTTATTGCATTGAATTGATTAATGAATGAATGAATCTATCTAGTACTGGATACATCTATCATTCAATGATATATCTATTCCTATATGAAGTGTTCAAATTATCAAAGATATATTTACTTTTATTGAAATTATTGGAATATTTAGATTTTAGATTTAAAAAGGTTTATTTAAACACATACAGTTTTTATAAATTAAAAATAAAACAATTTTGTCTTCTCTTTTTTATTGTTTGATTATTATTAAAAATTTGACAAAAATTCTTTCATAAAATAGAAAAACATGTTCATTAAGTATATTGTTGTTCTTATTCAAATGATATATTATTTTGTGGCATGTTTATAAGGTATATTCCTATGTGGTTGATTTTGAAATTTCTTGAGGTGTGTATATTAAATTTGACGGATTCCTATCTTAATAAAGTTAAAGAACATAATGATATTAATTATGTGAATTGAAAATTTTAAATGAAAATATAAATGCAAAGTTATAATGATGGATGATTGTGAATATAATTGAGGTTAAACTTTCTACTCCATGTTTTGTTAAGATTTAAAAAAAAAAAGAGAGAAAGACAAAAATTATGTTGAGAATGTCACTAAAAGATATCATCATTCACCACATAAGTGGTTGCTAGACATCCATTAATACATGGGATACATTAAAAGTTTGGTATGAAACAATGAAGATAGATAGAGTTATATTTCTTAAATTTATGTTTCTTTCCATCAAGAAAATGACATTATCAATTACTATTTGTGTGGAAAGAAGAAATTAAAAGGTAAAGTTGGTGATATTTGACAGAAAGTAACTTATTACAATATTGATTTTATTAAGTGTATCACTAGTGTTGTAGAAATATAAAAGGAACCATATTTTGATGCTATGAAAATTATTCATATACAAGAACAAGAGAGGAATGTTCTAGAAAAGAAGAGCCGTTACATTTAGCTTTGATGGCTAAAAGAAATTAACCACACAAAGGGAAGCCATGGATGAAAAACAATGAAGGAAAAATGCACTTTTATCAAGTGCAACATCATCAAATAAGACATGCACAAGTGGAAAGAATAAAGTAGTTGTTTATATTTTTGTAGGTATAGAAAATTTGTAACAACATAAGAAATGGATGTTTAAGGTATCCACACATAGAATAGATGAATGTAATGTTGTTGAAAAATAAGAAAAGATTATAAATAATCTTGAGGATTTCAATTTTTTTTGTTTCCAACTCAAATTCATGTTCCCATGTACTAGTGTTTGGTTCATTGATTCTAGTCAAGGAAAACTTTAGGGGTCGAATTTTGCCCATGGGAAAAATTAGGTGGTTTGGAATTTTGGTTGGAGAATTATTTCTATAAATGGGAGTGACTAAACTTATCCCCAAATTTATTTAAAAATAATTATATCCAAAACCATTATCCCATATGTATTTGTGAGGGACATTTATTTTTTCATTTTAAAATTTGATCTAGATCCTGCCATTCTCCTTGATTTTCTAGGAGTGGCAGTTAGTTGGAGGTATTTCGTCCTCATTCAGACACAAGAAGCCTACAAATATTGTTGTAGCTGAGGTTGTTGTCAGATACTTTCTTAAGCATTATTGGGAAATGGGTGTAACCCTGAGAAGAACATAATGTAATCTACAGAGATAAATGAAGTAAGAGATCAATAGGTGGTTGATCTAAAGGTATACACTAGACATGTGGATCAAAATATGTTGATCCATCCACATAGTTGGAAAGGGTCGAAGTTGAATCGAGAAGGAGTAATACCATTGTAGAATAGGAAAGCTAGACATTGGTAGCCATAATTGGCTCCATATTTGTCACATTGATGTTTTCTACATTATTAGCACTAGAAGTCACCTCTAGATTGCGGCAGAGGTAAGCCCAATACCCATCAGTTTTTATGTCACAATGAATAAATTTAAGGGTGGTGTAATGGACGCAATCTCAGGATTATAGCGCTTTAACTCAGAAAATTGGGATGGCATGCATAAGCAGATGAGGTCTTGATCTAACTTCAGTCAGTAAGTCATAGTAAAGGTGAGTAGGGGGAAGAACTTGAGGAAAGTGTATATGTATTCTATGGACATCCGGCCTTCCAGCAGCCTAAGGAGGAAAAACTCAGAAGACAAGATCCTCTTGGTTTAGAGTTTTGGATCTTGTCTTCTGATTTTTTCCTCCTTAGGCTGTTGGAAGGTTGAATGTCCATAGAATACCTCTACACTTTCCTCAAGATCTTCCCCCTACTCACCTTTACTACGAATTACTGACTGAAGTTAGATCAATACATCATCTTCTTGTGCGTGCCAGCCCAGTTTTATGAGTTAAAGCGCTATAATTATGAGACTGTGTCCATTAGACCACCCTTAAATTTATTCATTGTGACATAAAAACTAATGGGTACTGGGCTTACCTCTGCCACAATCCATAGGTGACTTCTAGTGCTAACATACATAAAATGGAGTAGATTCATCATATAAAATATGAAAGTGGTTGTCATCCCAAAAATGAAAACTATCCATATACCAATCATCACATTCGTCCTCGTAATCATACCAATAATAAATGTCTTAAGTATATTCTCTTTTGATGTAATTGTATGTAGTCTTCATAATATATCTCTCCTAAATATTTTTCCTTGCAACTTTGAACTCTTGAAATGTTGTCTTGATCGCGTCCATCTTCAGTCGAATTTCCATGATGAGTCGAGAGTGGATATCCATTAGAAATACCACATATAAGATACCAAAATAAATATATTAAAATTCTCTATCCAATGGTGTTAATATGGTAGCAATCTAAGTACTCTGTGAAAATTGATGAGCTCTACAATCCCATTGACGTCACGAAGACCCTAAAAAAGGTTGATTTTAAATTAGCGATGTCTTCACTTACGGAGCTCCAATTCAGATGATTTGATTTTTTAGAAGGGGTATTTTTGAACGAGGAACTCATACATGTACATTGTTTTGGAAAATTCATCAACATGTGCTACAACAATCAACAAAATTGCATGGCTATCCACGG